>CAIGRP010005938.1:0-47136 GCA_903798385.1 Fraxinus cuspidata
GTGATAGTCAATTAGCAATTGGAATAGCACATAGTAACATGAACAATGGTAAGTCTAGACATATACTTCGTAGACACAATATTATAAGATAACTACTCTCAACTGGAGTTATCACTATTGACGATGTAAAGTCAAATGATAACATTGCGGATCCGCTAACCAAAGGGTTATAGAGTTAGTTGGGAAATCATCGAAAGGAATGAGACTTAAGTCCTTAAACGAATGAATTAATACAAATGAAACCCAACTTAGTTAACTGGAGATCCCAAGATCTAGGTTCAAAGGGACAACCTAATTGTAAAAACTTAATTAAATTACTATGGGGGATGTTACCTCATGTCCATTCCTATGATGCAACAGTGATGCCCATAAGGATGAAGAATAAGCAACAGGTTTTTATTGATTCTTATGTGTCAGAAATCGAGCTAAGTAATGCGGGTTACTTATAATAAGAAATCACCTATGTGAGAGAGAAGTGGGGTCGCTTTAAGAGGATTGTGTGGGCTCAATTCTTAGGAACTCTTACAGAACCAGACATATGTTCATGGCCAAAACGAACATGATAATGAGAATTGAATTGTGCCAGAAAGAATCCTGTGTGAAGTATATCATCATTTACATAAATGGCATAACAGTTCAAGGACAACGTGTATATTAATCAGCTAGTAAAGTAAATATACTCTCATAAGTGAAGGTTCAAAGGGTAATACCTACTTATCCTATGCAGGTTTCAATCGTTGAGCTTTATCACCAGGTCTTTTGTTTCACATTTGTGTATTTTCATTCATGTGGGGGATTGTTGAAAACATGGGTCTATGTGACTGATTTTGGAGCTAAATTTGAGTGAGACCGATTGTTCATTTTGAAATATGAAAGGTGATTTGTGTTCTTCTCAGTGAGAACATCGAAATTATATATTTACTTGCCAAAAATGATGTTCGGGTGAATGAAAAATTTGAGCTCAAAGTGTGTTAATTGAAAGAAATCTATGTGTTGGAATGAAACTAATTAATGGTTGTCCCACATAGGAAAATGAGGAAAGCAAAAACCACTTTATATAAGATTACACTTTTGAAGAGTGTGATCATATGTACCATAAATGCTCTCTCCACATGCGCGCGTAGGGGAGTGCAAATCACGGACCGAAATAGATTTTGGATCTTGAACTCGTATGCGAGCATGACTTGCGCACACGAATGTCGGATCAGATTGACAAAAAATTGGCCTCTTTGGAGGGCCTACGTTTTGGACCTTTTTTTTTTTTTTTGCTTTATAGAACTGACTTTTAATTTCTGAAACTCCAGAAATGTTTGAAACTCCTGTGGTTATTACCAATGAATTAATGGATATATTTCTTAGAGTTAAAAGTCTATACATGAGATCCGTTTTTTCACAATTTAAAAACACGAAGAGGAAGGAGAAAAATCACTGTTTGACATACTGCATCGTTTACAGTACTGTGTCTCTGTCGAATTTTCTAGTTTCGATTTTCTTGGTGGTGATATTGTTCCGGTACTAAATCAGGTTGCCGGAGTAAAATTTGTGGTGCTCAAACTCTACTATTTTACCGTTATATCTTGGAAAGCAGACGCTCAAATTAAACCTCAAGCACGTACGGTGAGGGAGCGAATCTGTTTTAAGGAAACAGTGTTCGCATAGGCCTTAGTTTGGAGTTTCTTTTACTGCAATTTAAATTATTTGTTCTGGTTACTCTATTACAGTTAATAAGATTATTTGCTCTATTCTTTTGATAAGTTGTTAATACACGGTATTTGTAAATCCACTAAGTTGGATATACTGTATCTGTTGCATATACGGTATCAGTTTCGCATATACAGTATCTGTTGCATATACGGTATCAGACCTGGAAATTCGATATATATCCTGTAAATACGGTATCAGTACTAAAAATACCCTATTTGTCAATATTTTACTCGTTAATTCGGTATTTATCCACTTAAATATACTACCAACAAAAACAAACATGTTTTACGTGTTCTTGTACTAGAGAACAAAAAAATATGAGCAGTAGCCGTTGGGTTTTGGTGGTCCATTGACTATATTCCGTAACCCATGTGCTTGTAGAATAAAAACACCTATTAAAACAAAACATGTTAAGAATATGCATAGCATATTGGCTTTGATAAAAAAAAAAAAGTAAAATGCTTTTGCATTATTTTATGATGAACAAGACCAGTTACATCAGTACTAAAGACATTTTCACCCACCCAAAAATTCTTCCAAATATTTTAATTTGTAGAGGGCAAAGAAAATTAATTCACTTACAAGTAGAGGGCAAAGAAACGTTAACATTTACTCAACTTACAATCTAGTTTTATGTTAGTCATTGAACTTTATTTTGTTTCACAATATTATGCGACATTTTTTTCTAATTAGAAAACTCAATTAAATTCTATTGATATTTATAATGAAATGTCGTCGTTTAAGACATTTAGATGAACACCACATCAAACATTTCATTGACAAAATAATAAATTTTATTTAAGTAACTAAATTGAAACAAAATAAAGCTCAGTGAACAAAAAACTTCCTATAAGTTCAGATATTTTTAACCTTACGAAGTAAATAAGTAAGTTTCAAAATAAGTAATAGCTTTTAAGAAATGAAAGTGATTGACTTGAATAGGCTCAAACTATGAGATGTGCAGTCCCAAGCTCCCACTAAACGATAGAGCAAACACTACTACAGAATTCATTCATTAAACTTTACAGCATTTACATGGTAAGAATAAAAAACAAAAGCGTTAGAGGAAAAAGAAAAGGGAAAATGACTTGCAACACGTCAAAATTCCGAGTCAATATTCAAAAATTCTATCGAGTGGAACGATTGGTGTTTCATAAGTAGGTAAAATATAATTTAAATAAAGATGTTAAAAAAGGGTTTCCTTTTTGAAATAAAGCTATTGTCTTTTTCCAAAACATTTGCATTTAGATAGCACGCAGAAATAGGTGGAGAGTTATTTAAGAACTTCAATCATTCTTCAATGCTCAGAATCATACATGCAACTAGAACAATTTGATTTATAATCATGCTATAGTGCCATATTAGATTAATGTAATGTCATTATATCAGTTTAAAATATAGTTAGTTTTTTCATCCAATCATCTGTTGCTACCTAAACTTCTGTCATTGCGTTTGTCAAAATTCTTCTAATAAAGTAACATAGTCCATTGACTTAAATTTTCAAAATTCATTGCACAACAAATTGATTATAGCCATAACATTGCCAACATTGTCACATCTAATTATCGAAACATCCATTCTTGCTTCCACATCCATCAATCACTTCAAAACCCTTACCTCTTGTTTGATGGCTATTATTTAGAAAAAATGAAGTTTAAATTAATTTTTTGAAAGATGTATGATTAAAAAGTAAGAATTTTTTTATATTTACGTGTAAAATATTTTATTATGTGAATGTGTGGTTAAAAATGAGTATAAGAATTAAAAAAAAATTGTTTTAAATGAAGACAAATAGGATGCAATTCAATGAATTTAAACACAAAAAACACAAATATACCAACCTCACTATCATGACCATGAAATTTCCGAATAACACAACCAATTGCCACATCCCAATAAAATACTTGTCTGTCACCCCCCTCACGAACGCCATTTCATATTATCCCTACAAAAATAATTCGCTTAAATTAATTTATCATTTAACAAATGCAAAACGAACTTTGATACGTCATTTACAATCTAATTGAATACACGAGACTCTTCTCTAAACAGTGAACTATAAATTCACTTAGTGTCATAAACATCGCAGACTTCATGACCGTGAGATTTATAGGTCTTGATGTGTAATCCACGATGGGGATTCCACAGCAGCTCAGGTAATACTCGTCGTTCCAATTAAACCTGGCAGCCAATACTGTGCCTTCGTGCCTTTGCTCAGCCTTGTGTATTAGGCGGGAACACTATTGTATGCCGGGCGATCCGTTTGTAAAAATGTATCGAGCTTTTTTTGCCCGAACTGAGCTTTTGTTCGGCCAAAAATTTTAGGCTCGACGAGGGCTTTCGGCTTGAGCCTTTACGAGCCGAGCCGACTTAATTTTTTTCATTTTTAAAATATTCAATTGTGATAGTTGTTTGCGTTTTGAAGACAGCTATATTATTTTTTTAACTTTATTTTTTATACTTGGCTAAGTTGGCTCGGGCTCGAGCCTTTGCCCCAAAAGGGGGCTCGGTGGTTCCGAACCACGAGTGGGGGGTCACAGGCGACTCGAGTTGACGAGCCATTTTGCCATCCCTATGAACAAGAACTGGAGTGGTCCGTATGGAAAGCCCCAGTTTGATTTGGGCCCTGTTGCTTGAAGCCTAATAAGAGAGCTATTGAGAATTTTACACAAATAGCATGAGCTGTGGCTAAAAACCAAAATCATTTTTATTTTCATGTTGTGGTTACTTTGAATTAACCGTGAATGTTTAATTAAGTTGCGACATTTCGAATTCCCATTCCCATTTACATTTTGATCAGTTAGGCAATAACACCCCATTATTACATCCTTTCCTCTCCCACACTATAAATTCCCCTTTTCCCTTTCAATTTTCTACATCAAAATTCAGAAACAAATGGCTCTCAAGGGGATATTACTCCTTTTAATAATTACTACTAATATTATGCCACATTCTGTCTATTCGGCTAGACAAATTATACCTCTAATTCTGGGATCTGGTCTCCAAGCCAGGCTCGAATCCAATGGGAACACGCTCGACTGCTGGACCGCACTAACCGAGATAAGATCGTGCTCGAACGAGATTATGACTTATTTCTTGAATGGTGCTATTGATATTAGTCCAACATGTTGCCAAGGCATAAGCGTGATAACACATGAATGCTGGCCTGCCATGTTGACTACCCTCGGATTTACTCCGGATGAAACCTACGTTTTACGAGGATACTGTGATGCCTCGAGCACTAGTTCGACAAAAACTAGACCTGTGTCGAGTCCGTTAATGTAGCCTTTATCTGTGCCATGATCAACTAGAATGGAGTTCATATTATTACTGCTTCTTTTTTTTTTGTGTCTATTGGGCGTGTCACTTCGAGTCTATGGTTGTTAACGCTTGATTTAGTATGAATCTCTCTAATATTAGGTATACATGGAATTAATAATTTGATGAAATTTATAGTTTTTGGCTTAGTCTTAAGCTTAATTATAGAGAATCTATTCATGTCAAAATGATTAACTATATAGAATCATAACAAGTTATTGTTGAGCTTCGTGCAGAAACATCTAATTTTAATTTTAAAATTCTAAAACATATTTAAGTCCATGTTTGTTTTTTAGTAGCTAAATAGTTGATAAAAAATTCAAATCAAAGTAACGATTAATTTAACCCCATATTTCATGAGAACCACAACTTTTATCAATTTTTTAACAACACATTTCTTCAATTTTTAATAAATGTTTTAAAAATCAATTTTTTTTTTAAGCATAACCAAACATTGGCTTATAATTTTGACTCACATTTGACATGAGTACGGACTAATATCATGCATTTGAATTTACATATGATAATGGTCGTCTATTTTCGACCACATTTTTAAAGAATTTTGATGTTCTTCCAACTTGATTCATATAACATGAATCATTATTTTGAGCATAAACACCAGATTTATGTGTGTGCAAGTCCCTCCACGGCCTTGGGCTTCTAGTTTGAGAAAAACCATCAACATGAACCCCAATTTTGGCAGCATCAACATCATGGATAACATTTAGCCGGAGCCACGCACGGAACTGGGATGGATTCCTTATAATACATTGCCATGGTGGCATGAAGAGGAGCTGCCCCAAACACATGCCGGACGTTCCATGTGGCACCTAGGTGTCCCCTTTCAATTGCCAAACTCCCAATGAATAATTGTTTCCCTAAAGATAAAATTCATGTCGAGAACTGAAGTTTTGAATAGAAGAATGTTAAATAATTCGGATGTGCTGACCATGTTCACGAGCAATGGATTTCATTGCTATAGTGTTTTTACGAGTAACACAATACATGTTATTCTATCATATTAAACCTTTTTCATTAAATTTTCAATCGCAAAAGTTGTGTTACTCCTGGAGGTGACTCCTATGTGGAGTTAAGTCTATCCCTATAGACTACAATTTATTTCATGTTGCTATTGGACAACAGTTTGCTACTATCAATTTTTATTGAGAATATATTCGCAAACCTCTTATTTTCCGTACGCACATCTACAAAGTCTTCTGAGAACTTTCCAAAATATCAATATTGCATATTTAAGTATAGTAAGATAAACATACGAAATTTCTGATATTGACTTTTAGTAACACGTTTTGAGCAGATACATCCATTCAATTCTTGTATTTCACTTGTAGTTCTCTAATTCTACTTTTTGAACACTTTTTAAAAGGTAATTTACACTAAGAATAAAATATAAGGTTTATCCATAAGATATGAAATTTTAAATACCCGACATTACAAAGATATTTAATTTCTTGTGGAACTTCTTCGTCGCATTCCAAAAGTGGCCTGTTTTTCTCCCAACCCAAATACATGAGAACGTTTCTTGAGAAGGTAAAACTAGCAGGTGCTAAGGACTCAATCCCCCAATGTCGACGTCCAACAAACTTTTACTGCAACTCGATAGCTCACCCAGAAAACTTTGAAGGCATGTTAAATAATACCTTGACTATGCAGTTCTAACTTTCACCATTATGAAAATTAATGGAAATATACACCTAAGTAAATAAAATAAGTTCAATGAAATCACTTAAATTATTAAACTCCTGAAGTTTGGTCTAATAAACTGCAAAATTCTGCCCCTTCCTCCCTTCCTAATTTAATTATAATAACCATAAATTGACATGAATTACAAACATTGTGTTGGAAATATAAATAAAATTTTTGAAATATACTTTTTATAATTCAGCCACAAAATTTCTGGTAAATTGAGCTCATAATAATTTTATGTTTCCTAGGAATTAAAGTTCCGAGTTTAATATGTAAATTTTGCTCATATTCTGGTGATAAATAAAATTATCTAGTATCATATATACCATAATCATAATTATAAAAATCTTCCGAGGATAGTAGCAAACATTTAGTGATGCATAAGCTAATGAATTTAAGGAAACGGACATTACTCTTTCACACTAAATCCGTTGTAAGTGTTCGATTTCTTTCAATGCTTAATCAGCCTATATATAATTGATTGATTAATTGATATTTGCTGAAATTTGCTATAAAATTTTAACTTTATCGAATATATTAAGTGTTACAGGGAACTTCTCATTTAGAATACGATATTAGCTATGCTTCGATGATTCTTTGTTTATACATGTTCACCCTCATCAACTTCTTCAGTGAACTGCTGCCCAGGATGCAACAGTTTATAGAATTATGGGAGTTCATTCTTGTAAAGAATAATAGGTTTCAGATGTATTTTTCATATATCAAATTGTGAATTATAGAAGTAAATAAAACAAACTATTCTACTTTATAGTCTGTAGAACTCTATGAGTTTAAATTCGAAAGAGCTATCTTTCTAGATATATCAAATGTGCATAAATTAAAATAAGTTATCCTATCAAAAAAGTTTTAAATTCAAATCAGTTATCCTTTTCCGGTTAAACAGGTCACGTTGACTTGCTCTTCTACAATTCTCAATTTCGTTAAGATATCGTAATGCTCAAATTTCTAAAATTAGTTAAAAGAGATATATAAGAAATTCTCCAATTTTACTAGTTTGAGATCATAAAGCTAATCATCTACACACAAATCATATTATATGACCTTAGATTGTTAGAGAAATAAGTGATTTGTATAATAAAATATTAATTAAAACAACAAATTAAGATAACACAAAATATGAGAAGGAGTTATAAAAGTTGAGCTAACAGAGCCTTGAAAACCGTTGTCCTAAACTCGTGTGAGATCTCCTTTTTAGTGGTACTTTTGGTATTACAAGACTCCAACATAAAAAAATTATGCGTCATATCAGGTTTTCCTTCTATAGACACGACCATATGAAGTGAAAAAAAAAAGTCATATATATTGAACCGCCAAATTAAGTATAGAAATATAATATGAAAATTTATGGATAATATTCTACCAAGTTATGTATAAAGTAATGAAAAATCACTACCTTCATAGTGAAAATTCTAACAATAATGAAAATTTAATCCATCCAAACATAACTTTCATTCTAATATTTAACATATTTATTTCATATGAAATCTGAAAATTGAAAATTAAAATTAACTTTAATTTTGAATGATTAAAACTTCTTATGTTACCATAAATTATTGAACTTGTGATTTATTGGGAAACTAATAAAAATATAATTTGCAACACTCTTCTCTGAATGACATAGTACAAAAAAAACTCAATATGACAAAAATATCATACGAAGGAAGAAGAGTATGGTGATTTTGGAGTATTAAAAATAAATCCGCCTTATTAAAACCTTGTCAGTGGCATAAAACCTAATCGAAGGAAAAATAGTACAACTATTTCCTCTGATATTCATTACTGAAAATCTTTGAGTTGATGCATTTCAATCTTATGAACAAATTTTTTGAATGTAAATGTCGACAATGATTTTGTGAATAAATCAGTCATATTGTCACTTGAGCGAATTTGTTAAACATCGATGTCATCATTCTTCTAAGACTTATATGTATGGAATAATTTTGGAGAAATATGCTTCGATGTTTTTTTTTTTTGATATAATCTCATTTGAGTTGTGCAATACAAGGTGCATTGTCTTCATACAAAATTGTTGGACTATCTTCTATTGAAGCATATTTCATATTTTCTTGTCGCAGCGTTTCAACATTATCATCTTCATATAAGATTTTATCAACTTTTCGTATTGCATGACCCGAAATTTCAAATTTCTCTAGTAGATTCAAAGTTACTAGGATTATGTCATTTTAATGGTCAATCATTGCTTCGCTCCGACGAATTTATTTCAATTTTTCGCTATTCATAATATGAAATGATATATCACGAGCAAAACTGTTGTCAACAACTTTTTTTTATTCTATTTCTTTTCTAATAATGATATAACTTCTTGATATATCACTGCTTTCAATATTTCAAATACTTGAACCTCTTATAAAGTTTTATAATTAGTTATGTTTATATGTTCTCTAACAATATAGCTCGCTAAATGAGATCATTTTCCCCATTCGCTCCTTTTTTCATTTTAGAGAATTTGGTTTGGAACCGAGTGTTGTCACGCTTCGGCGTATTATTGATAGATCAAATATAATGTTAATAAATTGTCTTTCCAGGAGTCAATTTGAGTGGAGCATTTAAAATTGGTGTGTGAGATGGTCCTTTGAAAATTCGCAAGGGCACAATATTGTGATCAAGTAATATAATGATGAATATAGTGTTGAACTCACGAATACTATGTTTTGATTGAGCTAAAGTCAATTGCAACTTTAATCGAATAGCAAACAAGTTATTGTGATTTTTTATATACTAATTTCTTAATTATCAATTAAACTAGTGAAAACAAGTAAATGTGTTTTTCAAATACGTGAGATGTAATGCTAAGATATCGAATCGTATTGTTATTTCATTTTTAGTGTAATAATTAAAGTGAAAATTTGAAATCATTCTTGATGATCAATGTTCCTTATTTAATTGAAAGTCTATGTCGATAGTGATCAAATCTATTCCACTCATGTGATCTTTTTATCTCTCAATGAAAGATGAAAACGTGATAAATGTATTAATAAGTGCTAGAACACATATTGAAACCATATAAAGTATAGATGTATATCTCTATCCTCTATTGAACCTTACAATATTTATTATATTGTGTTTAAATCCTATCGTCTTTCTCGATAACAATAAAATGCCCTAACAATTCAATTGATGATCAAGTAATTGAAAAAAACGATAAAAACTATAATAAACATCCACAGATCAAACCAAATTAAAATCAAAATAATTATTATATTGTGCTTAAATCCTATCGTCTTTCTCGATAACAATAAAATGCCCTAACAATTCAATTGATGATCAAGTAATTGAAAAAAATGATAAAAACTATAATAAACATCCACAAATCAAACCAAATTAAAATCAAAATAATTGATTAAAAACTAAAGATATTATAACAAGTTCATCTCATCTCAACAATGTATAAAATTATCCTAACTTATCGAAATTACAAGAAATCATATTTAAGTGGAAAGACGTAACCAAAATTTCTGATAAATTGAAAAGATGAAGATGAATCTTGAAATTTCGAATCCCTTCAATGGTTTCTTGATGAATCTCTACTTGTGCGTTCTCTCTTTAGCCCAAAAATCAAGTTTGAATCTTTACTTAATTGAATTCTTACAAATGCCCTTCAATTCTCTCACAAAACTATGAATTTTCCTTATTTGATGATAATAATTGATGAATATTAGATTATAATATGTATATGAGGGGTGCATGATATATATTATGCTGTTAGATATTTATAGGAATAGAAAATTAGTTGAAAATAACATCTATATTGGTTTTTGAAGGAGTTCTGATTGGATAAGGAAAGTTGCTTTCGCGCACAGATTCTTTATTTCTGCACAGTAGTCAGTATTTTGACCATAATTATTTCTCCCGATATCCGATTGAGACGATTAAAATTGTATTGGAAATCTAACTCAAAGGTCTACAACACTGATATTTTTTTCCAATTCGAACATTTACTATATCAAAAATGGGTCTCAATTTCAGTAAAAAATCTGTAATATAACTTGTGCGATTGGAAATTGATTTCAATAATATTTTGATCATATTACATACATTTTTGAGTTCTAATATCATCTAATTATCTTCTAGCAATCTTCAAAGTATCGTATTGTGGCTCGAATCAATTATTTAATATTTATAATTTGGTCCTCAAACTTTGGACTTTGCCATTTTCCTTCTTTCTTTCAATTTCTCATTCAACCATTAAGTTTTACATAAAATACAATAATTTAGGATATATTTTATCAAAAGAATAACCAAATATTGCTATTTTAGATTTCGAATAAGTGTATAAAATGCACTTATCATGAGATCTTGTTAATAACTTTGACAAATAATGCATTTAGGTGAATTATTTTTCGAACTTTGGGTATGAATCGTCTTTTACGAAAATTTAGATAATATAATGATGCATTTATACATTAGTTTCAGGTTCTTAATTCTTCCCATAATGTTGGGAGAATTCTCCAATTAAATTGATGATCAGCAAATCACATTATAAAATATCACTCCTTATGTCTTAAAATATTATATAAGAGTTTAAACTACATATTTATTCTTAGCATTATTTACTTTACATTGTAGTGCAAGGTGGTGATCAATTGTACATATATTGTACTATCAAATATTTGGACGAAAAAAATTAGGTTTTGACCATAAGCCGAATATAGCAAGAAAAACATTGATATTGACATGACGCTAATAGCAATTTCTAAATTGGAAAGCACTTTACTCACAATAGTAGTGGTTTATAAATTAATTTGGAGGTACTTAACAAATAATAATGTTAAACTATTTATTGTCATTCTGACCAACACTTACTAAAATGTTGAAAATTAAGTATTAACAAGACACGTGGCTTTAATTGTATAATTTGAAAATTATGTTCATAATTAAACGTTTGCACATTAATTTTGCAAATTTCAGGTTGCAAACATCATGCAATTATCATATAGATCTATCAAGTCTATAAATACAATAATATCTAGAGGTCAACATGGAGGGTAACGAGACCCCATATATCACCCTAATTTTTTCATAAATATAGGGATTTAGCCCCAACTTTAGTTAGTAATGGTTGATGATCAACTCATTAAAGAAAACAAGTTTCAAATAGGAAATTATTGGATTGAAATTAATTTTTATTCAAATCATCGTTTCACATTATTTTTGGGTCAACGAACTTCGGGTTCATGATAATGTTTAATTTGTCTCAATGTGCTATCCATTGAAATGGATATTTTTAAAATTAAGCAAATTTATTCTGAATTTGCTAAAATAATGTATATCGTCAATATATAATTTTGTATTATTTAATAAAAAAAACATAAGCACTTCTGAAGCTTTGAACGATATTTAATGCATCTGATATCATATTAACATAATTTTATGCTAATGTTAAGTCTAAAATATACTTTTTTCTTGAAAAATAGTATGTGTAGTTGGACTATCAACCAAAGAGGTATTTTGGCAATTCAACATGAATTTATGACAAAATAAATATTTTGAAAAATTTGTTTTATAATCAAAATGAGTTGAGCAATATTTTAATCAAGTGGAAATAGTTTAACAATTTAATGTCTTAAATTTTAAGAAAAATAAGAAAAACATACTTCACACTAACTTTTAAATAAAAATAAACTATTAAGATACTGAAAAATAAACTAATCAATATTATCGAGCACACGGCCTTTGATCAAGTGATCGATATTGCCATTTGGGTCAACAAAAAAAATTAGAAATGTCCAAGTGAGTTACATCAATTGGACTATTATAATTAGCAAAATTTGTCTCTACTTTTTCTTTTTTCTTAATTAATTTTTGGTTGGGATCCACAAAATATTTTGCAGTATGACAGATACGTGTCCAATACCCTTTCATTATAATGTAAAGCAACTTTCTTCGTGCTCTTTTTTTTTTTTTTTGATATACTACTTTCTTTTGCTTGTGCCTTTTTAATTGTTGCCTTATTTCCAATAGTATCTTTGATTATTTCCCTTATGATTTTTTTTCAAATCTGCATTCATGTCTATGTTCACGTCTACGTCCTTATCTTGATATTGCATTTGCTTCAAAAAATGCAGTTCTATTTGGTTCAAGCAATGGTATAGAACCAATGGACGTAAACCATGATTTGTTATTACTAGTTCATTATTTTGTTAAGTTAGAAGCAGTCATGATATGAGTTTCGAGCACTTTTTGAAACCACAATCATGATATTGCTGCTGCAGGAGCACATTCGAGTTATGAAAGGTGAAAAAAGTTTTCTCCAACATATATTCGTCAACGATTTTTCTCTACTCAAAGTCAATTTTGAACATATTCTTTGCACTCACTAACAATTTTAAAGTCTTGCAAGCGAAGGTACATCCATGCATATCAGGCTTTGGGGAGGACTACAATCCTCTAGTGATCTAATTTTTAAGTCGTATTTTTCCAAATAATCTGTGGATCTTTCATAGTGAGTTATTTGATTTTCAATACATCGTAGAGATGGTAACAGAGGATGATACTTTTGTACATTTCCGTAGGGATTCTTTGTTTCCTTATTTTATTCTCCCTCGATCCTTTTAGGTAATATGAACCTCGGTATCGAGAACCTATGAAAGATAATTTTTTCGAAATATGTCAACTACAACAGACTTAAGTTTTGTGATGTTTGCTATTTTATTAACTACACAATAAAGTAAAAGAAAATATAATTAATTTCAATGAATATGATAAAATATTGTATAATCACATAATAACTAATCAAATAGTCAATGGCAACATGACATGAGTTATATGCTTTCCTTCAGGAATAAACACTAATTAAAAATGATATATTATTCAAAATTTGTGATACTTCGAAAGCATGTTGTATTTTACTATTACTTCCTCAAAAACAATATGTCAATAGTCCTTGGAATATTGAAAATTATAATTTATGCCTTTTAGAAATGAGTAATATTTTTCTGGAATATTAATTATAATGTTGTGCTATTTCAAGAGTAACAATAAACTATTATATAAAAACAGTAACTTTACATAAGTATGTTTTCTAGTAGAATGTAACACTTGTAGAGTCATACTTCTTCAAAGTAACATGTCAATATTTTTCTGGAATATTGAAAATTATAATTCATACTCTTTAATAACAAATATTCTTAAAAATATTAATTATAATGTTTTGTTATTTCAGGACAATAACATGATAATTGACTGATAAACTAAGCATAAATTGATTGATAAACAAAGCATGAAAAACAAAATTGGATTTGTAAATAAATATTGGTTTGCGACAGACATTGGATTCGTGATGTGTGATTGCAAATTAAAGAGGCAGAAATGATTGCCACATTAAAAAAGCAGAATAAAGAGGCTGAATTGATTATAAATAAACAAATACTGGATTCGTGAATTAATTACCACGTAATCAAGAGGCAGAATTAGTACCCGTTTGGCCCCATTATTTTTCATTAAATCATAATTTATTTTTCTCTTTCTTTTTATCAATCACACATTCTCTAATAAAATAATATTTTATATAAACTAAAAAAAAATTTCTTCTTCTTTAACCAAACATTCACCACGAAATTATTATTTCACTCATTATAATGTGGAATAATGTGGCCAAACGAGGACTTAATCTATATGAATCAAATTAAAGAGACATGAATTGATTGCGACACAGCCAAGAGGCAGAATATTATAATGCATATGTAAAAAAAAAAATTACATATCATCAAATTAATTTCGATAAACGTGACGATGATTATGCTTATGAAAATCATTACATTCTAACTAAATTAGGGTCGATAACGGGTTATAAATTAGAGAAAAAGGAACAAAAGAGTTAAGTAAATAGAATTATTTATATTGAGAACCAAAACTACATATTTATAATGAAAGATTAGAGATACACTGGTAATAAAAACTATGGCTGCAGGGGTATAGTGGTCATTCACTAATAACACGCGCAAATATAGATACCTAGATTAGAAAGTATTATCATTTTACTTTCTTTTAGAAGCATAAATGCAGAAATATGAGTTACTTTATTTTTTCAACATAATAAACATTGACGCCTTATTATTCAAAACAATTTGCGCTCAATAAAAATATAAGACAATTAAACTGAATGTTAACAGTATTTACAAAATGAATTGAATATTTAAATGTGATAATTTTATCCAATAGTTTTAAACTAATTAATATACAATTGAAAATTCATAGTAATGCTTTTTTCATGAACGACTTCTACTTTTTAATTCAAGCTCACAAACTTTATCTAAGCTCCCTAATTGGCATATTTTTGGACCAAGAGTCATGCTATGTGTACAAAGATGAATTAAAAAAATAGTTCACAAAATGTGATGTGGCATATTGTCAATCAATAATTTAAAAAATACTTTTTGAAATCAACATCATAGATTTTGTCACATCACTTTGTAAATCCACTTTTGTCATCCACTTTTGTACAAATAGATTAATCCGTGGACGAATAGCCACGTCAAAAGGATGTATATTCATGGCATAAAGTATTTTTTTTACAGTATCAAAGTTTAGTTCTACTGTATAATGTCTATAGAAACAAAAATACATTCGGTCCCAAACATAATATCTCGAGACTTTGAACAATGTGAAATAGTTGACGAGCTCAAATGTCTGTAACTCTTATTTATTTTTTGTTACGCTATTAAATGTTATACTAAACAGTTTTGGTATCGTAGGAATAACATAATAGAACTGCAAAAATGTCTTCTCTGCTCTAAATATTTGGCCTGTATAGCTCAAGGCCGATAGCTATCAAGAATGGAAGACGAACAATTAACATGTATTAACGAATATCATGGATTTTGAAACTATGTAAATGTAATTTAATTTGCAAAATTAGCACCACCGAAACTTCAAACCATAAATCAAGAAAAAAAGAATGAGCCAAATTTTGAACATTTTACACTTTTCAGAGACTTTTTTAAAGAAAATAATAGCACGTTTTCAATATTAATTTTTTCTATCTCATTATCATATGAATGAGACTGTTGAACCTTCCAAATTAACTCACGAGGAGATTATTTCCTTTGACGAATATAAATTGAACTTATAATTATATAATTGATTCTGACTTATTGAACATTTTTTGTTATCTCTAATTTGATATGTTCGGATGAATTAACCTAAACAATATCCTAATCGATAAGATAAAATGCGATATATTTTTGACATATTAATAGTATAGAATTGATGCGTGATTGAGAACAGTACTTAATTCTCCTCCATACATATGTAAAAACTTTCGAGGAGCAAATGAACTTATGCTCTAATTTTAAGTGAGTTGCTAAATTTTATATGATCACAATAGGGTCACTCATTGAAATTGATATATATATATATATAGACCAGATTTATGAAATGTCAATATTTATATCACTTTTTTCGTTTTGCAAGCTAATATAGTTGGAGGGGATTTGATTGAACTACAATAAATATTAACCCACCAATAATTGTCGCAAAATGAAAATAATTATTAACACAATTGGAATTCGGACATAAATTCCTTTATTTCAAGATTTTTTTTACCTTAATATTCCATTTCCGCTCCTTATATTCAAATTTTAATCATCAAATCATTTCCATTATCTTCAATAGTATAAAGAAAAACATAAGCTTGAAATCCCTTTCACTTTATTGAATCATATTATTAGTTGTCATTCAACTTTTTATATTCTCTATCTTTTGAATCTTTTATTTAACTTTGTCTTTTGCTTACATTTTCTCAAGTTTGGCTTCTATAGTGAAAAGAAAAAGAGAGGAAAAGAGCCACATATATAATCTTTTTGATGTTTGCACATGTACGATTTTTGATTTATTGTATCTATAAATCAAAGATCTCGCGCATGAATCTTTATTCAACATTGATAATGACGTTCTTCTCATCGTTTGAAAATTCAAGATAAATCTACATCGCCTCTTAAAGTTTTGGGGATCCTATATTTTTATCTATGGCCCAAAATATAAATACACTTGACTCAAAACCTTCAAGTATTGGGGTTCGATGTTAAAAAGTTAATCTTGTCAATATGATTATTCCAGACTCTTAGATGTTGATTATTCAAGGGATAATTATATACACTCTACAATTTTTTATACTTGGAGTCGTATTTCAATTTAACTAAAGGTTCTCAACCTTTGCTCATTCTAGCACTCATGCCCCAATTTTTTTGATCAAATTTTCATCTTCGACCCTCTACTAAATAGCACATCTTATATTTGATAACGGTTTTTATTCAAAATGTCCATAAAGAGGTTACAAAAAGATATATTTGCCCCTCATATACTTAAGTAAGCAAAAATAATAAACGGTAAACTAAGACAAAATATTTTTCATTTGTTTCAAATCACACAAACAAAATTTGACATAAACCTGTTACCGATCGAGAGTAAGAATTTGACTGAAAAATAATTTGGGTTATAAGTTCTACAATTAGAATCTCTAGTCCAATTCAAATATTCCAACTATTAAAAATCGTCGTGTGAATATAATTATCCTTATTGTTTTTATATTTAAACGATGTAAAATTTTACCCTTTTAAATACCTTCACAAGATGGAGGTTCATACCAATTTTGAAATTTGTATACTCCTTTTAAGTTAGTTTTTTGAGTTGTGATATCATATTGACCCTCATAGCCATCTTAAAAATATCTACATAAACTCTTATATTATTTTAATTATTATTTTATATTTAAGCGATGTGTATTTTCACCCATAATATAAACCTTGAAAATGTTTTCTGTTCGTTTAGTAATACAAAAAAAAAAATATGTTGTATTAAAAAATGAATTTGAGTGATGACTTTAAAAACTAAACTTATCAACCTTATCAAAATTGGATAGAGTAATGGAAAAGCACCACATAAATTATAATAAAAAACGCCAACGAACTTGGACAAAGTAATACCAAGAAAGTGAAAGTAAAGTTGAGGCTAAAGTTGAACTCTTTGTCCTTATGTCGAATTTGCCCGCAACAGTGTGTACGGATAATGTTAATCAACTCCCAAACTACAACGATTATCTTCTCGAGTTTGTAACACTCCAAAACACAAGAACAACGAACCAAAAGATAAGTTTATGTACTCCATTTGAATGAAATGGAAAAACGATTTTTATGCAAAGTTTCGATTAAGAAAAGATAAAATTTTATGTTATGATTGTATATAATTGAGATGAAGTAATAGACGTTCCAAGGTCTTATTTATAAAGGAGGAGAAGTTGTGGGTGTAGAGACACGCCTCAAAATTCAGCAACATTTGTCAAGGATCACAGCATTTGCTGTTTTCTAGAGTCAAAAATAGAAAGATTGTCGCTTGCCGTCGCTTGAGCGACAGTCTCACTTCTTGAGTGCTAGGTGAGCAGCAGAGTTAGACAATTCTTAACCAATTTTTCCCTCTTTCCTTTTCAAATTTGGATCGCAATTTCTCATTCATCCGGAATTGATTTTGAGATTTCAAATATATCACAAAGATCTACTCAACGAGTAGAACAAGTTAGTTTATTTATTTTCATAATTTGACTATTTGATCAAGTTCAAATAATTGGCTTAAGTTGACACAAAGTCACTTTTCTATAGTTTTATATTTAACCAATTCCAACAAAATCCCATTGCTTATCAATAAACAATCTATAGTTCTTAAACCTCTGTTCTGAAAAAACTTTTCCATTATCCAAGATTATGCCTTCTTTTGGATGTAAATTTATACAAGGTTTTAAAAATTAGTTCAATCAAACATTCATAACTATTACTTATTATTAATTATTTATACATTTTGTGAAATTCATTACTATTAGTCTTTATACATCATTTATTAATGTACCATATTGTATTTGTGAAAGATAATGGCATGTAAATTGAACTCAAAAAAATAACTTACAAATTTTATCACACAATCTATTTCTTGGTTACATCCCGCGAAAAATATATACATCAGCCATCTGTTTCATGCATGAACATGAACATATGAACCCCACTTTTTTTTTTTTAAATTTTTTTATCTTCTTTTGCTGCAAGTGGCTATAAGTAATTCTCATGTTAAAACCACGCGCATTCAACTGCTTTTTCTCTAGTTTGGTGTTTGCATGCATGAAGTTTCTAACGAAGTAAAGATACTCTTTAATGGCAATTAAGAATTCTGCTTTTCCAAAACTACTTTTTCTTTTTGGAAATTTTCTTCTGAAGCAAAATCCAAATTAAAGTCCCGTTTCATTTTGGCACTAGCAATAATAGACACAAAGGGACTGAGTTATCAACAGATCTTTGCCTTGAGCTAAGTCCAAAACCTGTCACGTAACTATCCAAGATTTGTACTGCGTGGCAAAAGCTGTGATTGAAAATCAATTATATATACTTTTTTGAATGTAGATTAAATATTAAAGCATGCGAGTTTCACATCCTATCTTTTTTCCTCCCCTTCAATAGGAGTGGGAATCCATACAAAAATCGTGATGCTTTTCTGTGCTTGACTTGAATTTTGTAATAGCCTAATGCAGGGTCAGCCCTAATAATTTGGGGGTCTTATGCGAACTTCAAATATAAGGCTCTTATATTTTGAGCCTTCTTTCGGAGAGTTATAATATAATTATGAAAAATCTAATTCACTATACAGACAACTAAACCCCAAAATTTGAAGACAAATATAACAAAATGAAAAATTTCAACGTGCAATACAAATTATAAGTGTAGGTTGTCGAACAGATTTACAATGCAATGGCAAAAGGGTCTGTTCGTTTCTTTGATCATTTTCTCACTGCAACTATTTCAAATAAAATTGAATATGCATTTGAGCGACTTTTTTACAAAATTGGAGAATGTTGACTACGAGAGATTGTGTAACAAAATAATGAAAATGACGATCAAATACAAATGAGGTTCTAATTTTATATTAATCCATAAGAAATTAACTTACAAATAAAAGGGTACGAACACGGACAAAGAATTATTAAATTCAAAGTACCTTCAAAAAACATCTAAAAAGGCTATTATCATGAGATTTAAAGCAAAACAACAATAATAACAGCCTATGTACTCCGTAGGATATATTTTGAAGATAAGGTAGAAAGAAAGAAAACATGTTAGTCAGTAACAGTGGTAATGAGACCAGACCAATCTGCTAAATTGAATCTTCAAAATTTTAATTCAAAGAGAGATAATTTATTTCTTGTTGGATTGAAAACAATTATGGCGAGTGATTGTTGTACGTGATTTTTTGAAGAGACAGAGACCTTTTGTTTGGTTAGAAAAAGAAAAAGAATGTTTGAAAGATAAATGGTCAAATTAGTTATAGAGAGACAAAGTAATGTTTGTAATGTATTTATGTATAAGTCATAAATTTTATGTCATTTATATTTTATTTTTATTTTTATTTTTATTTTTAAGATTTTGGCATTTTCAATTTTTATTAGTTTTTTGTGTGTTGCATATGATAATTCTATTTTAAAGAATTATATATATATAATTTACATTTTTCTTCAACTAACTAATTAATCTTACATAATTTTGGGCCCCTCATTAAAGCGCCTACTTTGCTTATAGTCAGGGTCGCCACTGGCCTGATGCCTTATAGTTTTTTGCTATGAATTAAATGCCATTTTCTTTCATTCAATGAGGGATACAATATGGAATTGCGTGATTGTTAAAGATGAAAAGAATAAATAATATATAAGGGCTTTGCCTATTTTTATCAATAAAATGGAATTTTTAAAATTAAACCTCAAGATTCAATATCTAAGTAGAACCCAACAAATTTATTAAGTTAATCAAGTAATTCACAGTGTAAATTCAAATGAATATTTGAATTTCAAGATCTGTTTTCAAATGAGTCACAATACATTTTGTAGGGCCATATTAAGGAGAAAAAATAATCCTAAATTGATTTAGATTAAAACAATAAATAATGTTTAAATGTTTTTGCTATCGTCTTTGCAATACTGATATTTAAGACGAAAAACCACAAGACTAAATATTGAAGACGTACTCAATGTGAGAAAGTTGGAAACACTTTGCTATACGTCTCACTTTTTCTATATGAAGTGACTAGAATCTGAATCAAGAGGTGTACTCTGATATCCCTACTATGATTTATATGTCTAATTAAGCATATGTTTGGTTCAACTTTTAAAAAAATTAAAATTAACGTCAAAGTCAACTATTAATTTTAATCCACATTTTATGGGACAAACAATTTTTGTATCTCATATTTTATCAATTTTTATCAAAATTTATTAAAAAATTAAATTTGATCTAAACCAAATAAGGGCAAAGAATACATGTAACACGACAATTAATAAAATAGGTCAATGAGCTAGTTAGTTTTGCTTTGTTCGTAACATCATTTTGCCATGATATACATGCTTATATTAGGAAATATTTATTGAAAATCATTAATTGTAGATTCCTTTATAGAATGATAAGGTGACGATAAATTGAACTAAAATTATCAAAATCTCTTCATCGTTTAAACAGTTGTACTTATGTGATATGTGTTAATGGTAAAAAGAAATTGAGAGATTTTTAAATTTGGTTGGTGAGATTTCGACTCTTTAAAATCTTATCATGTCATTTATTGGTAAATAAATATGTAAGTTGTAATGTATATGTAGTGCACTCGTTTATATTATACCCTCTTCAAGTTTATTAAAGGTCGGACTTTATATCAACGTATTTAGGTCTGTACTGTCATGTTTCAATTTAATAAAAATCAGTAAGAAATAATAAATGCCTATCCCATATTCAAGTCTGTATTGTCTCTGTAATGTCATGTTTCAGTTTAAACTGGTAAGAATAATAAACTAATGCCTCGCCCCCACGGTTAGATGCAATTCGATTGGTAAAGATAAAGGACTAACAAGAAAAAGAAAAAAGAAGAACGAACTTGTCTTGTTTATATTAACTTTGTGAAGTAACCTCTAAGTGAGGAATTCATTTGAAATTAAGTACAAAAAGTATGGATTATCAATTCTAATAATAATTATTTTCTCACAGTTAGATTAATAGGTTAACCCTTTTAAGTAGGGACGACCTCTATTAGACCAAGAAATGGACCTTTTCGTTTTAATATTTTAAAAAAATATTCGTAAAGTGGAAAAAAAGTTTTAAAAAGAAATATATATATATTATTTTTTTTTTATTTTTTATTTTTTATTTTTTTAAACAAAGTACACTATGTATTTACAATTTGCACGTCATACTTTGCAGCACGTATTTTGCATACTTAGTTTTACTTATTGGTTGAAAATAGAAATATTTACAAATTCCTCATTACAAATGGCTAAAAAGTTCTAACCCTATATTTTACATTATTTAACACTTCACATGCTGTTTATTATTCTTCAAAATTATAATTTCTATTATTCTCTTAGCTGGAAAATTAAATTTTCTCTATTACATATTTCTTTCTCATAAATTAATTTTCTATTTATTCAAGTATTTTCAATCACTATTAACTTGACATTTTTTAATTTTATTTACCACACAAAACTATATATTTTTGTCATTAATGTTCATATTTATCGTCTATTCTTAATTTTTCTCATAAAAATGAAAAAAGATGAAGTTTGAATTCTTAGAAAAAAAATATATAAATAAATGGCAAACTTGTATAAGGTTATAACCTCTACTAAAAAAATAAATTTATTTGAAGATGTAAAATAATAAATAATTTCATCCATTATTTTACTTTATTTTTCTTTAAAAAGAAAAAAATTATTCATTGAACATAACTTACTTAATAAATGATGAAAACTAATAATTTGCATTTATCCATTTACTACTGCTGGAAAATTTTCAACTGAAGTTTTTTCTATCTTTCCTAACACATAATTGATTTGTTGAAATTTATTTTCTTAAGATACAATTTAAAGAAAATAAAGATGATAAATTTTGTAAACCTCACTACTTCTAGTTATTAAATTTAAAGAACAACGGGTGTGGGCACACTTTGGAAGCCTCTTTGGAGTTAAATTCTTTGATAAATTCCTTTTCTCCTGGCCATATTCACACTCTCATACCATTATCTATATTGTTCCTCTGGATGGAACTCAAATTGCTTGAAGAAGAACTTAAGGCGTTGCTTGACGGGATTAGGACATGCATTCGATTGAAACTGATTCAATTATGGCATTTAACGTGATCTTACATGGAGGAGTTAGATTGATTGGATATAAGAAATATGGGGAAGTTGAATTCCTCCATGAAAGCTTGACATTGCTAGAAGCATAAAATTTACCTTACGTACGAGGACGAATTTAATTAATGTATTTCATCTTAGAATTATTTTCATCGACCCTCTATCTTTTTGTTTAAATGTCTTTTTGTAATGGAAGTGGTACTTCCAAATTTCATGCTTTATTAAAATTTCTCTCTTCTTCTAAATGTAATTTCTGAAGGTAAGGCATTTACGTCCCCCTCGTACCTAAACCTATTTTCTATCTGTAAAATGGGGTCGAAGAATCCAAACCCTCCATTAGGTCTAGAGGTGGAGGCATACACCTAGGCTTCAGTAGTTTTTTGCTTAAAAAAGAAAAAAAAGGGTGTGATTTGTTATTTTTTATAAAGTGTATTTTGATATGTTTAGCTATTTATATTGTCAATTTTGTAAAGGGTGATTATATTCCCATTACAAATTTTATTAAGTGAACCACAAATTCTTTTACTAAAATAAATTATTTTTCTACCACAAATATAAACTAAATTTTTTTTCTTCTTACAATTTTTTTTTTTTTTTTTTTTTGTTTTCGCTTTCGTTTTGTTTTTTTCATAGCTGCGAGTCTTCTGCCTCTGTGATACCAAAAGTAAATGAATTCATCCATTTATACAATCTTTCTTTAGGGGTTTTGGTTTTGTTTTTCAATATTGTTGGAAAATTTTATTGGGTTGACCATGTTTTTCTTTCTGATAAACCTCAAAAATCTATTTTTGACATGTGAATATGTAATTCTCAAAACCCATGTTTGAATAAATTTTCCAGCAATATCGAAAAATATACCCCAATTTCTTGTTAATTTTTGTGTTCCATAGCTGATGTTTCTTCCATGGTCTCCATCCTATACATTTCAATTGTGTTTGCTGAAGCTGCAAATGACTGATAATGAACTTATTTGAGCTATATTACTTTTATATTATCAAAATATTGATTTCTACATAATTTAGGTTAATTTTCTTCTGTTTCAGTGTTAGATCTGGTTTGAAGCAATTGAAAAGAAAGAAGGATCAGTTGCCTATTGGATGAATAGTTTGGAGATCAAATTCTACACCTTGAAAATTGAAGGACCAAGTTGCATTAATTGAATGAAGTGAGCCTTGGAAGAGAAATTGCACTTTATTGGGCGTTAGATCAATTGTAATGTGAACAACTTTACAATGGAATTTGACTCCTTTGGTATGAGAAAAAAAGTGGCGGCTGAAGGAATTGAATCTCTAATTGGACTCCTAAAATTAGCACAATTTGGGAAGTAAAAATTGGAACACGCAGACGGAGAGGGAACAGTCGACAACACAATTGGAAATAATTCTAAATTTTTGTGCAATAATTTATCAATTATTGAGCAAGAAATTTGGAAATTAAACACGTTCCGTCAATTTTTCGGTGGTGGACTTGTTGCGAAAATATTATTTCGTTTGAAATCATCACAAGTGCACGGTTCATTAACAAGTTGTAAAATAGACATCGAGTCTAAATATCGTACCCACAAAGATTATACTAGTTTAAGTTCGACTTAACTTAACCTTAACCAAAATTATGAAAGTATGTAATTTTCCTGTAACTATATTGTGAGCGACTAATGCATTTATGGTGCAAGACCTATCTTAACTCAAATCAATACAAAGTTATAATGAATGCAACTTTTATGAAAATATGATGATGAAGTGTATAAGATTTCGAATCCCTTATATCAATTCCATTTAACTCCGAACATTTAAATTTGACAACACGATTCAATTATAAAGATATTCTTAATTTGTTTAACAATCTTTCTCGAATGAAATTACATCTATCATCACATTTGACCATATATATTTCTATGATGGATGCGAACATATAACGATGGCAAAAAAGCTCGTCGGCTCGGACAGCCTGAAAAAAGACCGAGCCGGGCCCAGCTCGGCCTCTATTCCCATTTTGGGGCGTCGGCTCGAGCTAGGGCCGACCCGTGGCTCGTCTGAGCTGATCTTAAAAAAAATAACAATTAAAAAACAAAAAATTACAATTACAATTTAGATATATTTTTTAATATATTGATATTTAGTTATTATTTATAATACGTATAAATTGCACAAATTTTAAATACATTATGAAAAATTATAGATTTATAACGAATTTAAAAAAGAAAAGGTAAGAAACACGGCTCGGGAGGCTCAAGCCAAAAGCTCGGGTTGAGCCTCATTTTTTTGGCCGAGTCTTTGCTCGACTCGAACCTAAAAAAGCTCGGATATATTTTGTTCCAGTCGAGCCCGAACTTTGAGTTTTGGCTCCTGGTTCGACTCATGACATGGTTACGAACATATAATGATGTATTAAGAATTTAAGGATACTTAAAGATCATGTAGAGTATAACGGTATATTTCTATTTCTTATTGGACTCAATGACAATTGATATTATATCTAATATATTTTTAATCTTTCGAAAGTAAAATAGTCACAAAACTCATACAATTATAGTTCATATAACGGTAGAGAAAAAATAAAACAATGGCAATCATTCAAGAATTGAAAATGTACTTTAATATTAAAATCCAGATTCAAAAATTAAGGTCATGTTCTCTTTACTATTTTAAAGTCGTTTTATATTTTCGATACTCAAAATACTAAATCTAAAATGAATTCAAAACTCAAAATACAAACGAAAAATACTTAGCTCACCATGCTAAGAAATAAACAAATAAAAATGGAATGATATCACTTATAAATTGAAGATCATGTTTAATTTCTAAATTTCTTGCACAATTATTGACAAATTCTTACACAATAATTTAGAATTATTTTCCAGTTTTGTTGCCGTCTCTTCATTCCTTTTCAAATTCTTTCAGCCGCCATTTTTTTTTTTTAACCAAAGAAGTCAAATTCCTTTGTAATTTTGTCCACATTCAATTGGTCTAAGGCCCAATAAAGTGCAATTTCTCTTCCAAGGCCTCACTTCATTCAATTAATGCAACTTAGTCCTTCAATTTTCAAGGTGTGGAATTTGATCTCAAAACTTTTCATCCAATAGCCAATTGATCATTTTTTTCTTTTCAATTGTCTCAAAATGGGTCCAATAGAAAATTAACCTAATAAGTAGAAATCAGTACTTTGACGATATAAAAAACGTAATAATATAACTAGATAAATGCACAATCTTACTTATTGATTGACTTCTCATAAAAGGAAAAGTCAATGCCTTGGATAAGTCTGTCAATCAAGTAGTATTTTATTATTTCTTACTCGTGTATACTATTTAGCCGGAATACTGTCACACATTTTTACTACTAGTCCAGAAACAATCTCCCTAGCTTCTGTGAGTCATTCTTTCTAATGAGGGTGGAAAAAATGAGAAAGGATGAGAAAAATTCAAAATGGGTGGAAAATGACGATAAAATAAGGAGTAATATTTGGATGACTAGTATACCACAATTTTTTTTCTTTTTTTTTTTGGGATTCAGAGTATAATTGTAAAATTTTTGTTATATATATATTTTTATTGAAAATATATTTTAATTGTTGTGTGATTATAATGTGGTGTAATAAGAAAATTAATTTTGTGGTGATAATATAATTACCCATTTGTAAATATTTCTAATTTTTCCTGCAAAATATATTTTTTATTGTCAGTAACTAAAATACAATATCTAAAATGTAAATTTACCCAAAAAAGGAAAAAAATGTAAATACACAATGATATAGGGTGCGTTTTGTAAATGTTCTTAATTAGCATAATACTTGGATATTTTTAAGAGGTTTTTGTCGGGGTAAAAATATCGTGCATATATTATATTCAAAATTTAACATTTTGATTAGTAAAAATAGGTAAAATTTCAACTTACTCAGAAACTAATAAGAAGAAAATAATGTAGAAAAATTGAAATGGATGATTCAGGAGGCCGACTCTTTGTTCTTTAGACAGTAATGTTCTGTATTAGTTTTAACGGTTCTTTAACACTCATCTCTTAAGATACAATGATCTCGACTCTTAATAGTAATAACAAACCTACTAATGTTATGATCTCTTTTAGTTGGAAGATAACTTAAAATTATGCAAAAATATAATATTCGGGATTGAGATAAAGAACGCAAAACAGTGTAGAAAAGAAAATTATTTTTCAAGAAGAAAAATTGAAATTAAACGAGTCCCATGATATGGGGGTCTTTATAGAAGTAGAAAGTTGTATTCCAAAAAAATACAACTGCTAAATGGTTGTCTTGAACATATACAATTTTTCTGAATAGCAACTGTTCAGACAAACATGTTTGTAATGGTCACACTCTAGAAGTTGCGCGCATGCCAGGCATAGACAACATTGAAAGGTTATCTAGGTTGTGACCCAGTTTACTTGGCGATGACGGTGACGACATGAGCGTAGGCTTTAGCCCAACATACTATATATACGTCCTCTCCCTTCCATTGACTATTGCTGTTGCTAGAGATCCAAATAAAGTGTCAAACTTGAGCTGTATAAAATGATCTTTTAGCTTCTAGTTTTCCAACGTTGGGTGGACACTTTTTCAGTTTTTCACCAATTACAAATTTCAACTTGTTACAACTTCAAGTGGCATATTTCAGCCTTAATTTTTTATTCACCCAAAATTGATTTTGAGAAAACAACTATACTATGGTAATCTACTTGTGGAATAAAACACAATTGACAAAAGAAATCTTGCATCCAACTATCGAGACTCAATCAAATAGTTCATCAATAGTTTATCAAATCAACTTTAATATATGTCCAACCGTTTCTTATTATGGAAATTCGCGAAGTACTATATTAAAGCAATAATTTTCATTAAAGCATTTGTGATGAGGATTATTTATTCTCTCAAAAGCATTGTTGGATCCCTTTGAATTGATATTAAGAAAGACCAAATACCTTTTTTTTTTTTGGTTAAAAAATTCACGATATTATCTGTGGATAAAGTATATCATTGTACATTATTGATTTTTTTTTTTTTTCGTCTCTCGATGTTAAGATTGAAGGTAAGGCTCTAACATTCCCTCCCATGTGTAAAATATGTTAGTGTACACGTAAGCTTCCCATTGGGTCTTGGTAGAGATCAAAAAAACTTTTTCTTTGAAAAAGACAAATTCTCGAGGGAAAATTGAATGTTATTCCGACGTAGTGCATAATGTAAGGAATGCATACTTGTGCGAATCCATTAGACAAAATCGAGGATTTTTAGCTAAGCCCTTGTCTGGGAGGCCATTTTTACCAAATTATAATGAAAAATGTGAACTTTACAAAGTGAAGTAGACAGGGGTTGCAACCTTTGTTGACTTCTTTCTCGCAAATCAATTAAATTTTGTGAAAACATTCAATCTATTAAAGCAATGCATTTTGGATATTTACGTATACAAAAAGACATCTACTTGTGATATTGTCAAATATTGCGACTGGACTGGTTGCAAATTACTGTTACAACATTCAAATTTTTTTTTTTTTAATAAAAACATGGGAAGAATGACGCCCAAACAGATAACAATGCAAATAATCTGCTTCTTTTGAAGATATTGCACTAATGGTAATGAAAATCTTTCATTAGCCTTCTTTTATGAATCACTTCATCTGAAAATTTAAACAATTAAAGAGATCATCATTCAAAAGAGAGTGATGGGAATTAGAATTAGGACCTTTGCATGATATTATATCGAACCACTTCATATAAACTTTAAACTATTAAAATTGGAACAAATATAATGATTGAAATCACATTTTCAATATTGTTTAGGTTCAGAGTCATTTGATTTTACTGCGTAAAAAGCTAGAGGTCCATAAACAAAATCATCACGTTTTTATTAATTTGCTCAAGTGTATAATAATCTTAATTCCATGTGAACTTGTAGCAAAATATGAAAACGTTTGCTTTACAATGACATGAAGTTTCTTTGGTTGACCATTAAAAAATTTATTACTCCAAAGCTAAAAATAAGTGCTTCAATTGCTAGTAGAAAGAGGTAGGCACCAAGAGAAAAAGGACGAATCAAACGTTTTAATAACGCACTAATAAAATGCATTAAACATTAGGAAAAGTAGAACATTAGTTGCATAAAAATAATATTTTTGATTGAACATACTGTGACTTTGAATCTAGTTGTGTAAACACTACCAAATAATGTGGGTAAAGTAACATTTAGATTCTAGAAGCGTTGATTGAGTAAAAAGTCCTGTGCATAAAAAATAGGATCACCACAAAATTAACTTGCGACACTACATTATAATCACATCATAATTAAAAAATATTTTTAAAGAATACACCACAACAAATTTACAATTATACTCCTAATCCAATAAAAACTAATAATGAAAAAGAAAATATAGTATTGTGGTGTACTGATCATCCTAATATTACTCCTCATTTTCTCATATTTTCCACCCATTTTGGATTTATTGTCATCTTCCTTTAATAATCAAAGTTCGTGCTTGAGACGGGATGAAGAATAAGGGAAACACTGGATTAGCCAAAGAAGCCATTTTTTCGTTTTTCTCAATCTTTCTTTTGATATTTATATAGAAGGGATACTGAAAATGTAAATGAATCACAATTTTCCCTTCGTTATTTAAGGATACACACAATAAAGATAGTAAAAATAATATGGAAGCAAGTTTGGAAACAAATAATTCTAAAAGGAAAGATTGCACCGTTGAATTTAAAAAAAATTGTGTCAAAGCAACATACAAAGAAAAATTGTGATTGATTAAAACTGACTTTGCACCGTTGAATTTAAAATTATGAGGATCCATTTCATTCACTGAATAGCTCCAATGAGGTAAATTCGATCCTGGTTATTGACAAGATAGAGGAAAATTCAATACAAATTTCAGAAAATCTCTCAAACATATTCATTGACAGCACCATATTTGTCGTTATTTCTGGAATTAGGGTTCTAAAAATGGTAATTTGAATTGGCATTTTTTATAATTGTGGTGGAAAAAATAAATTGTTTTATGTGATAAATATATTAAACTTTATTTATGCCATAATTATTTTTATTTAATTGAACATGTAATTTAATGTCATTAGTTTTATCACATAAATTGGTCTTAAATATCAGCGATACTAAATAACATTACTCTAAATATTAAGGAGCATCGAATACAAACACATTTTACATGCCGAATGAGGATTCAAAAAATATTTAGCAATTCTCAAGAATATTTCAAATGATGTAATACTAAAATATAATATGATGGTTGAAATGAAAATGAAAATGAAAATGATATAACTAAAATAAAAAATTCTAATGAGAAAATTTTTAGTTTTTGTAAATTTAGATTGGATGGTTACTAAAACTTAGAATCCCCATTATTAATCAATTTTAATGCAAAATAATTTACAATATGTGCACATTTTTATTGATCAATGTCCCTAAATTAATTAAAAGCATATCTCAATGTCAATTAAATATATCATCTTATGTGACTTTCCCTATGAAAGATGTGAAATGAAAGCATGTATTAAAAACACTACAACATCTATAAAAATCATGTAGTATAGGGGTATATCTCTATTCTATATCAAACTTTACAATGGTTGTTATAATGTCAATCTTATCGTTTCTCTCGAAATCAATAAAATTCACAATCAATTCATTTAGTTATCAAGTAATTGTTAAGTTATTAAATCCTATAACAATTATCCAAGAATGAACACATATTGGACGTTAAACTATTGAATTTATATTAAAACATCATAATAAGGGTTCATCAATGTCTTAGTAATTGAAATCCTAGCCCAACATTACAAAATTACAAGAAATCATATTTAATTGGATAAACAAAACCGGAATTGTAGATTGATGAAAGAGAAGAAGATAGATCTTGAAATCTCGAATCTTTTCAATTATTTCTTGACGAATCTCCATTATATCTTCTTGAGTTTCCCAAATCAAGATCTAAGTTAATTCAATTCTTGCAGTTGATTATTGTTTTCCCTAAAAATGTGATGAATTGGTCTCTCTTTAATGATATTAATTGACGATTTTTGTAGTATGAGAAGTTATTCATATTGGCTGCCATGTTTAGTATTTATAGAGGTGAATTTATGTCAAAAAATCGTACAAACGTTTTGAGCCATTGTTTTTGAAACTTCATGCTGAGCGGGTGCCCAGCTTTTATAATTGGGTAGTCGCCTAGTTATAACGTCTTTCAAACTTTGCATTTTGGTCCTTCATTTCACTCTCTCTTCAATTTTTTGATCCTTCACTTCCCATTCCACCTATTTTGGTCCTTCAGCTTCTATTTACATTCAATTGAACTAGTAGTAACGTCTTCAATCTTCATTTTGTGGTCTGAATCAACTATTAAAATATTGTAATTTAGTCCCCACCCTTTTCTTTTTGCCATTTTTCGTTAATTTTCGCTTCTTCCTTTCAATTCCTCTTCTATTCACCGTCTTTCACCTAATAAGCAAAATATACAATGAATTAGACCATAATTAATCAAAAGAACTTCAAAATATTTATATTCAAATGTCCGAATAAGTGTGTAAAAAACACATTTATAAACTATTCACTATTATTATGTAGGTTTTCTTGGTGGAAAACCGCTTGTGACGTTGTGATATATAAAGTTGACAAGAAAAAGAGAAACGAATTGAAAATGCAAACAGGCCTACGTACGTTGAGTTCCACGTGATTGGAATTGTTCAATAATGCACTTGCTAACAAAGCTTCAAATATAATATTACCAAAGCTATAGAATTTATAATTTTTAAAATTAATTAAAAATTATAATTTTAAAAACTATAAGAAAGTTAGTCTGACTTGACTCACATTGTTGGTATAAAGCAATGACAGACCTCAAGTTTCTGAATAGGCCAACACGAAGCTACCCATAATAAAATATAAAACTGTCAAGTTTAGAGTAACAATTTATTTCACTTTCCACCTCTAACAGCGTCGTAATAGGGATGACAAAAAAATCCGTCAAATTCGATATCCCTGGGCCACGCTTCGAATGGGGCGGGGATTGCCTGCTTAATCACGTATTCCGGTCGGGGAAGGGGCGTATGACTTGGCTCGGGGCTGGTACGGGTAACAAAGGCCCCGTCCTACCCTGTTTAATTTTTAATTTTTTTATTTTAAGAATTCAATACTTTAAATGAAAAACTCGATGAAATTTCATTAGTTCGAATAGAAAATGGCAACTAAGATTATCTAAAAAATATGACAAACGATAAAAGCGTTAGTTTACCAAATATATTTGAATAATTTAACTTTTAAAAATAAATAAAAAATTTAAAAATATATTATTGTCTCACTTTAGTGGGGGCAATAAAATGAATTATCAAACATTAAAAAAAATTTAAATAGGTATAAACGGGACAAGGGCCCCGCCTTGTGTAGCATCACCTTAAACGGGTATCGGGAAGAGTATGGGTGGTGAATTACTAGACGGGGCGAGGGAAGTTGTCCCGATCTCGACTCGCCTCGTTGCCATCTCTACACAAGAAGCTTCTTTAAGTAACCATTTTGTTTCGTTTTAATATTATCATTCTTGATATTGCTTTCTTCCCTCATCTCTCTCACCAATCCACGCCATAAACCTTTACTAAAGTAATTAACAAATCCCATTATTGCAATATCAATACTTGATCGTGTAAAATCCCATAGGTCACTTTTCTTAAAAAAAAAATTAAAACAAAAATACTACTTAAATTTATCTAACTTTAAATAAAGCATATATTTACTTGCCTTTTGATCTTTTTTGGGGGCCCAATGTCCTTATACCCTTATCATTCCCCTCCACACGTCTCTACTAAGTCATGTAACTTTCTGTCCACAGTCCACACCTTTCCTGTGAAACTTGTATTTATACCCAATCTTTCAAGTGAATTTTGAACATAGAATTAATATCAGAGCTCAAACTTATTTTTCCTATTTTGCAATCATCTTGTGCTTTAACTAAATTGTCCACCGTCTCAGTGTAATGGAGATGAACAAACCATTTCTTGTAGTTTTGTTCATACAATCCATTTATGCTGCCTATTTCTTGCTTTCAAAGGTGGCTTTTGATGTTGGCTTGAACACTTATGTTTTTGTCTTCTACAGACAAGCTGCCGCAACTGTTTTCTTAGCTCCGACTGCAATGTTTTTCCATCGGTACCATCTTATTTGTATAAATTATGTTTTCAACAAATACCTCCATGTGTAGGCAAGATAAAATTTTCAGTGAAAGGCCTTGCAAGCATATGCGCAATCTTTATGAAGGGGTAGCATTTTACTGAATATTTTTACAACTTTGGAACTCATATATATGCATTGGAATTTCTTTGTTTGGGCTTGTAGGAAAACTGCTCCACCATTGTCATTCACCATTTTCATCAAGATTTTCTTGCTCTCCCTTTGCGGGTACGATATATATTCCATAATCTTGTGTACAGGGCAACATACAAGATTTTACTGAATACTGATGTTTGAGCTTTTCCAACACTCTAGGCATGAAGTTTCTTCAGTTAATTATGAAGATTTTGGTCGGTTTTATTGCAGGATAACTATGAGCTTGGATATTTTTGGTGTTGCTTTGACATATACAACGGCATCTTTGGCTGCTGCGACAATCAACACACTTCCAGTTATTACTTTCTTCCTTGCAGTTTTATTCAGGTAATCAAGATTAGTCCCATCAATTTATTCAACTTTATTTTGTTTGGTTTCAGTTTCTCCTTGCTTTCTTTTTATTAGTTGTTCTTAATTCGCATATACGAACATTTCATAATTTGGTAGGACATATATATATATAAATAAAAGTATCTTTTCTTAAATCATAAGATAATTCTGGAATACTGGGAGAATCTTATGATTAAAAGTAAAATACTCTGAAATTTGGTCTGACTATAGGTATAATATATACTAATAATTAATTAGTAAAATGTGTGTAATACTAAAAAATTATCCATAAAGTCATATTGCAGTTGTTTTATTATATATAATAAATGCTTTGGTATAAAGAAACATTAGTAAATAATTTGATAAAAAAGTAGAAGATGAACTTATTTTTAATAAATTAACTTGTAAAAAAAAAATCTACTATTTATAGGTGTACATGCCAAACCCTAATAATAGCTCTAAACATAAAAACTAGGGGAAAAAACCATGGAATAACAAAACAAAGAAAATCTCGAACATCCACGACGCTTGAGTGCTGGGCTCGCGCTAGGCGAGCGTTAGCATTGTGCTGAAAATTCTGCCCTATTGCTCAAGCGGTAGGGGGCGTTAAGCTGGCATCGTCAAATCTTATTTTTCTTCTTGGACCATATTTTGACGTCTTTAAAGCTCAATACACCAAACCACGCAACCCTAGTTAGAATTGAGTCTCAAACCCAACAATCTCTACTGCAACAAACGAAACTCCAAAATTTCTTTTGGAGAGAAAACTCGATTGCAAGAATGAACTGAAATCTTCAACAAAAATCAAACTAACCTTTCCTACGAACCAAGAAATTCTCCACCTCTTCCATAATATCCAACTAGGATAAATGAATCCAAACACTACTCCATAGAATTACCTTGGGTTCCCAAAAAATCACAAATGATTTTAAATTTACAAAATAGGGACGAAACACACCCTGAAACAGAATCAATACTAAATGCATTTATAGAAGGCCTCTTGCAAAACTAAATACCTTCAAATACACTTAAAACATGCGTAACAAAATCAGCTTCCTCCTACTTTACCCTAATGGGTTTATTCCTAGCAAATGAATACGATGACACTGTAGATAATGGTGGGAAGCAACATTATCCATATTGTTTAAGTCTGACTCTACCAATACCAACTACTCGACAAGGTGTGTTGTTTTTCATGACTATGACACCTTTGAAAACTGTTCCATATGTTGCAAACAAATTCCGATTGTGATATATTTATGAAAAAGCACAAACTGAATCCAAAATATAATCCTTGTCAGGTTTTGATTCGCCATCATTAATAGCCAAAAGATCCCCATCACTCAAATAGTCCTCTACGACATTGGCTTGGCCTGAAGTATCGATTGCCTCCCTTTTGATTTGCAGCCAACTTTTCTTTATTTTGCAATTTGTTCAATTCCTCTTCATGTGTCATTTCTTCTTACAATAAAAACAAACATGATTATTGAAATTAGATTTCGACCTACCTCTTCTATGACCACCATGAACAACAAAACTTTCTCCATCTCTAGCCTCATATCCAACCAGATAGGTTGAGACTCGAATTTAGTGCATTCCTATTTGTTTTGATAGTATATTCAACTAACTCATCTAAAAGTCAATGTGTGTTATTTATACTTTTCCGGTCACAATATTATAATTTTGTTCTTCAAAATGAGAGATTACCCATAAAATAAGTGAATTAATTATTTTCAAATATTATATTGATTGAATGTGACAACAGAGCCAGCTTAAAAGCTAGATTATCTTCAAACATAAAGTTGCCTTCTTTCTTACAAAAGATTTGGAGGATATTCCCTTTTTATGAATCATTTTTCAGTATTGAGGATGAACCCACCCCTCAATTTGTTATATATACCTCTTGCACGATGCAATTCAAGATCCAAAAAGACTCGGGACGGTTTTATCACTTCAATTTCTTCAATTGTGTCAATTTCTTTATGACATAAAACGGGACAGTCTAAATAATGTGTTAGTTAATCCGTGAGTCATTCGTATTTTTTTTTTTGGACGAGTTTAGGGACTAGGGAGAGTACTTGATACAGCGTTTTAGGTTTCAGCTATTAAAGGATCACGAATTCGTCTTTATTGTTGAAGCTTTCCGGCATCACTTTCGAAGTAAATTCAAATATAAATGTTAGCCCACGTTTCATTAATTCCAATATGTCAATATAATGCTAATTTATTTATTTTCCCCTCTTAGAAGTATTTTATTGGGTATATATTTAGGACAAAATTTGCTTCCACTTTTCCAGAAAGCAAGCATTTGTTTAATATCCCTCTCCTTGGAACAAAAGCCAAAGATTGGAAGACCAAGTTTAGAAGCGCACAAACAATAAAATATTTCCTTAAACTCCTCGAACAGTTACTAGCACCCACAAAACCTCCTAAATTTATGTTTTTTGACTTTTTTTTTTTTACAATACTCAATAACACAATATACAAGATTTTATTTACAAGAAATAATTTGGTTTTTTTCACAATAAGTTTTAAATGAATTAATCATATTTTTAATGCTAATTTATAATAGATTGATTTTTGAAAAACTGGATATAAATTTCACAGGATGGAAAAGGTGAAGCTGAGGACCAGCCCAGGAATTATGAAAATTTCAGGAGTAACACTGTGTTTGGCAGGAGCAGCAACCATTGCCTTGTACAGGGGCCCTTTTTTGAAACTTTTGTTACATCATCACCTAATTAAAAGCCACCACCAACAACTTGAAGTCCATGCTATTCCTTCTACCCTAACATGGATTAAGGGCGTCTCACTTATGCTGCTTTCCAACATAAGTTGGGCGCTGTGGCTTGTATTACAGGTACGGTCTTCGACTAAAATTGAAGGGTTTAATAGGTTTGGTACGTTGGAGTAGACTCAAGTATGCACCTCACAGCTAATAGTTTGATTTTTAATTATATCTATTCGAGTGTACTAGACATTCCTTCACATTCTAGTGAGTGTCCAATTCATGAATTTTGATCTATTTCTACTTTCTTTCCCTTCTCTGTTATCATACCAAGTTGAAAGGTTTTCCTTCATATTCTGGTGAGTGTTCAACTAATCATTTTATCATAGGTTATGATTCAAGACACTAGGTAAACATTGAATTTTGTCATAAAATGTCACCTTAAACATATCATTAATTCTCCATACAGAATGTACCGGAAAAACTCGCAAAAATTTATATGCTTTTAAGATGTTTAATTTCTCTTTTGAGCTCATTTTTTATGTTCTTTTTGATCATGGAACTGTAGGGCCATGTACTGAAAAGTTACCCTTCAAAGCTCCTCCTAACAACCCTACAATGCTTTTCGAGCACCATACAATCATTCTTTGTTGCTGTTGCTTTTGTAAGAGATCCAAATGAGTGGAAACTTGGATTGGATGTAAAACTCATATCAATAGCCTACTGTGTAAGTAAAATATATCCTGACTATGTATTTCATTTTCGTGATTTACTTAAAATGAAAACAAATATTAACTTTGGAGATTTCGTGTGGGAATTGAACGGATTGGTGCCAACCTACCTAGCTGAGATGTACCACTCAGTTATTAATGACTAATTCCATATTTTTAAAAAAAATAAATATTAACTTCGTCTTTAATGGATAAGTTTTTGAAGTTTAATCTGCAGAATTATTTGATCTAAAAGTTTAAGTTGTTGTTAGATGGAAGATAAACTTATTTACTCAAATTGTGTTTTCGACGCACCCCTCATGTTTAGGTTGTATTATTTTTATCAAAAAAACTTAATGCATGCACAATTATTATACCATGTGTATATGTTAAACAATTTTTTTTAATAAAAAACTGAATTCAACGTCAACACAAATGAGTGTGTTGAAGACTGCATGTAAATAAATATTTCTCTCCTTTTTAGTAAAATAATTAAATAAAGGATAGTCAAGACTTAGCGGGTGCATTCAATTGGAACTTTTAAAAAATTTTAAGTATTTAAAAAGTGTAAGTGTATTCAATTGAAACTTTTGAAAAGTTTCTAAAACTTAAGATATATTCAATAAAAACTTTTATAGACTTTTAAAAAATCTCTAAAAGTCATAGCATATTCAATTAAAACTTTTTAAAAGTCTTTATAAATTAAGGGATATATAAGATATATTCAATAAAAACTTTTGTAAACTTTTAAAAAATCTCTAAAAGTCATAGCATATTCAATTAAAACTTTTTAAAGGTCTTTATAAATTAAGGGATATTCAAATTCAAAATGACTTTTAGGGATTTCTATCTATGCTCCAGCACTCTACTTCTTATTTGGCGACTACGTGATTGACCAATGCATCAGCCACCCTATTGCCTTCTTTGTGTATGTGTGAAGTTCTAATACTCATCTACAACATGTAGGGGTGTATTCAATCTAGATTTTTAAAGGCTTTTATAGACTTTTTTAAATGGGTGACTCTTGTAGATTTTATGGACTTTTAAATGATTTCTATAGATTTGTTAAGAATTAATAAAAGTCTTCCATGAATTTCTGTAGACTGTGATTAAAGATTTCTAAAGACTTTTCATCTTACAAATTCATTATATACTTGAAAAATTATAATATTTCTTACTACCTAATTAACATTTTCGAGAATCATGATGCCTGCAAAATTTTATTGGATAAAGCACGGCCTAGTCATTCAATTTTGGTGCAAAACAAAACAATAAAAAACTTTTACATCAATTTCTAAGAACATAACCAAAAATTTTCATGAAATTAACATAAATTCTAATAACAAAAATTTTTCTTAAAAAAAAAAAAAAAAAAGAAGAATACATAAATTACATGGAATTCTACGTTTTTGCATATAATTTCAATTCAAAAATAATTATGTACATATAGAATAATTCGAAATTGATTACAAAAAATGAATTGAAGAGATGAGAAAATCCTAGAATTGAATGAAATAATCATATTCTTGACAGGGAGTAGTGGTGACTGGTGTAACATTTTATTTGCAAACGTGGGTCATTGAGAAGAAGGGTCCTGTCTACCTCGCCATGACAACTCCATTGATTCTGATATTCACAACTGCTGCATCAACATTCCTCTTTGGGGAGATAATTAGTCTTGGAAGGTAAATAATTATCTACCCTCATTACCATTAACCATATTAATTACCTCCAAATTAAGGACTATTATCCTTATCTTTACAAAATGTAGGTAAGTAATTTAAAAACTTCAATATTTCGAAAAACGTGCATACACAACTTCTAAGAGCATTTTCAAGAGGCTCTCTATTTTTAAAGAGCATATTTTATCATTTTGAGAGTATCTATAAATTTTGAGAGTTAAAATTTTGAAGTATTCCAACAAACTCTTTATATTAAACACTTAATTTTACCATTCCCAAAAAATATTTATTATTTTTCTTTATCTTTTATTTTAACTAGCTTTTTTTTTAGATTATTTTATTATTTTCCTACATTGAAAATTGAAATATTTTGAATGCATTTAATTATAGAGAGTGGATTTGGAGAGCCAAACTCACTATCTAAATTAAAATGTTAAGTTAATGAGTCTTTTGGAGCGTGATTTTAAAGGCTGACTCTTTAAAATAAAGAGTATCTCATGTTTAAAGAGTCTATTTCGAAAAACCATAAGAGATGTTTAACCATACTTAAAAGCTTTCTTTAGCTGAATTTATTTGAAAAACGGCTAAAAAGTTAACCACGGTGAAATATGTTTCATAACAATAATCTAGTCTCTATATACGATTATAATTTTTTGTTTGCATTTTAGTGTCTTAGGAGCACTTTTTCTAGTTGGAGGACTTTATTGTGTGCTGTGGGGAAAGACTAAAGAGGAAGAAAGGGAGAAAGGAATTTGTGCAGCAATAATTGATGCTGAGAAAGCCAATGGAGGATTAAAGGAAGAGACCACAACATAAATATACAATATATACTCATGTGAGTGGGGGAGGGTAGTTTAAAATTCTTGTATTGCCTTCACATTCATGCTTCTCAAATTTTTATAATTTGTAATCTCTCTTTTAAAAAAAATAAAAATAAAAATCTACACTTAATGAACATATTATTGAGATGTTATCAATTTGTGCGAAACGAGGAAAAAGGAAATCTTATTAAACTATAAAGAATTGTTCCTATTTAAATAAAAAATAAAAAAAATGAAAAATGAGAAACTAGAGATAGTTTCAAATTTAGTAGAAGACAAAAGGTAGAATAAGAAAAGCATATTCTTTTATGCCTATAGGTTATAGGAAAAGTTTTTGAAATCATTGAAAATGGATGGAACGTCATTATGATTTTCTATAATTTATAACTTAATAAAGCAATATTAATAATCAAATTGTTATACAAAACTCAAACTCAATATTACAAATCGTATGAAACTTGAAACCCTATTACAAAAGTTTATCTCCAAAATCATTGAACATCAAAGGATCACAGATCGAAGGCTCAGAAAAGTGTACCCTTATTTTTCAACACTGTGAAGCTCAAATTCCCACAAAAACCTTCATGATACACAGTAAACGTTAAACTTCTTCTATAGACCAGAAGAGCTTAACACTACCACCAACACCTGACATTTTCACCTTATTTCACACAGAAATCGTACTCAAGAAACAGATTCAAGAGATCCTCACAGCAGAAGATGAAGATGAAAAGAAATAATACAGAAGTCTCTAGAAAACCCTAAAAAACAAGATAACGGAATGAATGAAATAATGAAAACTATTTGAATACCACAAAATATCAAAGCATCGAGATTGGCAGCAAAAATTATATAACGGCTCAGAGAAACTAACACTTTCATAAATGGAAGAACAACTAAAGTTGCATCAGCCAAACCCCTTTTTTCTCATTGGACTGGGTATTGGGCTTGGGTTTCACTAGGCTTACTACAGCTGATTAGTTGGGCATTCCTATTGGGCAGAAGGCCATATTATCATTGCCTAAAATTGGCTGGACTGGCATCAAAACATCACACAAATATGTAATTATTATTTTGATTCATCAATTTATTTATTAAAATATTTTATTCTTTTAAAAATAACATCCTTTTTTTAATATTTAGATTAACACTACGCAAATATAATTCTAATAATAATATTAAAAAGTTTAAATTAATTTTATTAATGAATAATGGTGTAACTAATTGATTGTATCTGTATTATATAAATAAATTTTTCTTATCTTCAAAGGACATAAACATTTTTAAAAACTCCCAAAGAATAAGTAAATAGGCAAGTTTAAAAATAAACAATTTTTTTAGTCAAAGTTAGAAATACACAGACACACTATTTGAAAATAAAGTAAGATTTATTTAGTTTTTTTACTTAAAAATAGAAAAAGAAAATTATCCAAACATATCTGAAAATAAAAAAAGTTACTTAATAGTGACTTCCCATTTTTTAAAATTAATTTCCCAAATATAATTCATTCCATAAGTTCTCGCATATTCTCAATATATTTTTAAATGAGGCAACATTAATATAATTGAACCGTACATTAAACTATGCAGGACTTATTTTCAGCCATAGTGCGCTTCGATGTTGTAGAATCCATCTTTAAAAACTTACTAATTGACAAGATTTTTAATTTTATTTGTGATAATGTCGAAAAAAAGAAACAGTTTAAATAAATAAATTATCTTCCCTCAAGCCTTAAAGCCTTAGTAGATAAGCAGGAGGAAAGAAAGGATCTACAATCTCCATGTGCATCTGTTTAAAATCTGCGTCTAAAAACTGTACAATATATAAAAATCATCAATGGTTTGATAAATATTTGATGGACAATTTTATCTTTTGAGAATAATACCCTTAATTTTAAATTTAAAAATATTAACAAAAAATAAAAGGAACAAATTGAAACGGCTCATTGAAGTTACTTCAGTGGATCAAAGAACTCAACTCAACTTAGATCACAAATCGCTCCTTTCAAAGGATCACGGAACTCATTTATGGATTGGAAAACTCATAGAAAATGTCCAACCAGAGGTTGAAGACGAAGTAGAGAAGACGAACAGAAGACAGAGAGAAAACATTAGCACTTATACCCTCAACCATTATAGATCTTTAATTGAGACCAACGATCCAAAGTAACTAAAAACTTATCCAAATACCAATCAACCAAAGTTGTAATGCGGAAATGCGACATTAAGGCATTCTATCGGGTCCGGATTTTGGGCCAACTATATGATGTTATCGAGTAGAAAAAACTAATCCACTAGACCAATTAGACACATTTATCATCATAGCCCTATGAGTTGGAGTTGGCATCATAGCCCAAGACCACATAATAAAGAAAGACACAATACTAACATTAAAATCAAATTGATAATTGAATATTAAAAGTATCAAAATAAATCCGTCTTCTAGATTACTTCTTATCTAAAGTACTCCAGGAAGTTATTCATGAATTAGTAAATAATTTGAAATCAAAAATATTTTGATTGTACAAGTTATAACGTACATGCTTTGCACGTTATTATGATATTTTTGTTAGTCTTGTAATAGTGCTACTTTGAGATTTTGGTCAATACTAATTGAAGGTTATGTTAATTAAAGAAAACTGTGACGTATTGCAGTTGCACAATGACAAACTAAAAATTTTATAGTACACACCGCTGGTCGCGCGCTTTGTAATATCATTAATTTTTTCCTACATATATCAAAACAAAACATTACCTACAAACAGACATTAAAAAAATTAACAAACAAAATAATGCCTACTGTTGAATAATTTCGTCAGTTTCAGTATTACTTCCTCAATTAGCCTCAGAAAAAAAGGTGTTTATAGTGATGAGTGATATAGTTTATAGAAACACAGAGTACAAACAACCAAACTAAGAATCAACAAACTTGACATATATATTTAGATAAGTGAATTCAAATCTTAAACACTTCAACTATTTCCTTTTTCTGAACTCAAGAAATCAGAAAAAGCAAGAATAAAAATCCATGCAGGAGTTAATTCACTTGGATCCCATTCTTTAATTTTTTGGTGATCACTTTTCATAACTCACATAACGGGTATTTTAGTTAAGGATTTTATTTTCATTTTTGCTTCTCTGCATTCTGATGTACCAGGAAGTTCTTAATTTTATCAATATAATGATTTATGCAGTTTCAGTTGTTAAAAAAATATTAGAGTATACCATATATTGGGCAATTACTAATTCTTGCAAGAATAAATTCAACAATCCAAGCAACTAATTAAAGTGATTTAATATGTAAGTAAAAGATCAAAGCAAAATAAGATAACACAACACCGAATTTTTATGTGGAAAAAAACTTCCAGTGTAGAGGGAAAAAATCCACAGGGCAATTCCGGCCAAATTCACGGTAATAAATCGAGATTACAACGTTCAAGTTTATGCCTAAAAACGAATTGAGAATACAACAATAATCAATCCCTAAGACAATAAATAATCTCACTACAAACCACAAATTTGATAAAACCTGAGAGAAACCCACTTTGAATACTACACCTCTAGATTACCCAAAATACGCCACTCAGAGAAATCCCCAATTTGTACTGTGAACCCACACCTAAAGATTTTAAGAAAACCCTTTTTCCTTTTCTTTTCTCTCCATCAGGAAAGCCCTGTTTCTTTCTCTTGTATTGCAGCCTCTATTTTTCACTTTTGTATATATTAGTGTGCAGCCACGGTTTTTTAATTTTATGTAGCCATAACGTGACCTACAAGACATTTTAGTGGATTTGGGCCAAGTATTCCTCTCCATCCCATATAACATATATCACGCAAAACTGGTGCTTTACATTATTCTTCAACGACTCCGTGATTGGCTAGCTTTACATTTCAGTTGAGGGAAGCCACAGGTCCAAAAAAAAAAGTTACCATTAATTGATTGCTGTGATTTGTCAATGGGGACAACTGGGTGAGGGAGACGAACAACAAATAAAATTTTGTCGAATAGTAGATTAATATAAACCATATAAACGGACACAAACCGTCAAACAAAGTAGTATTCAAATTACAAGTTTAAGGCGGCTTGGGTCATCAAGGCTAAATGTTGCCGAGCTATGTATGATGGATTTGAAAAGGGAATATCAATCCAAAACTTTATCAAACCCTAATTTATCAAACCCTTTTCACACACACACACACACACACATATAGTACGAATAATGAGAAGTTGACCATCAAATATTCATTGATTCACTAAGAATACTAAATAATTGGAAGAATTAAAAACTCTTAAATTTTTTTTATTATAAATACCAAACAAACTTTTGCTTAAAAAGTAAATTCTAAGAAAAGATCTACTGATAAAAAATTACAAAACAGCTCCTAACTAAAATCTTTGATTAAAAATTAAATTAAATAGAACAAAACAAATAAAGTTGAGTCTATCTTGTCATCCCCCATTGCAACACCAAGATTCTCCTCTTTCTATAAGATTATTGAAGGCTTGAGCACTAACTGAGCCTTTTCCGACATGGAAAGATAGGAGCTGGAAAATTTCCTTTTGGGAGGATAAATGGTCAAATTCAATAAATTATGGGTCTGCATGGAAAATTATTTTATTGAAGACAATATGTAATTAATTCAAAATGAGATTATTGACAATTCCACCTTACTTCACGGTTTCATATGTTTCAAACCAGGCCCTATTGGGACACGTATGGAACGAACATGCTGAATCCAGAATCCACTCCTCATCTGGCTTAGATTCCATGTCAGATACGGTCAGCACCACATCTTCCCCATCCGAAAATCTCTCAGCAATATTAGTCTCGTCTCAATGATAAGATTGCCTCCCATGATTTGTAGATAAATTACCTTTACCATGCAACTTGTCGCAGTCTTTCTTGATGTGTCCTTTTTTCCTACAATAGAAGCAAACATGATTGCTGAAGTTCACCCTCAACCTACCCCTCCATCGATCACTGTACGAAACTAGAGTTTCCTCATCCTTAGCTCCAACGATATGCTTCATCTTCTCATTTGAAAATAAAGCATCAAAAGCATCATCAATGGTGGGTGTGTCACGACTATACAAGATCGTATCCTTAAATGACGAATACGAATCGGTCAGTGAGCACAACATGATCAAGGCCAGATCCTTTTCATCATACTTGACTTCTAATATTTCCAGATCAGCGACGATTCCCTTGAACACGGCCCAATGGTTCCCAAGAACTCCTTTCTACCATGCGATGAGAATAAAGCCTTTGCTTCAAATGCAACTTACTCGTCAATGTCTTCATCATGCACAGTTGCTCTAGTTTTAACCACAATGCATCATCTGATTTCTCCTTAACCATGTCCTAAAGAATGTTGTTAGAAAGATGAAGATGAATCATAGACAGCGCCTTTTGATCCTTCCGTTGCTTATCCACTGTAGTCGAAGTTGTTGGCATTTTATAAAAACCCAACAGAGCATCGTCCAAATCCATCTGCGCCAGAATTTCTTTCTTCTTTACTTGCCACAAAGAAAACTTTGTATTGCGATCCAAAAGCGGAATGTCATACTTCATGACAGCCATCGAAACTAGAAATCTCAAATAAATTCAACAACCTGTAGCTCTGATACCACTTGTTGGGACCCTTTGAACCCATGTGTTGTGAAAAACCGGAAGAGATTAATGAAGCAATATGAAATATTGATCGCTCATCAAACAAAAACAAGATTTAAAGTAAAGAAAAGAAAAAATTGGCAGAGGAACAGATATTTTATTAAACAACAGATGGAGAGAAAATACAATTTCAGTAATTTCTGCTCTCATAAACTGAATAAAGAGTAGAATATTTATAGGGAAAATGTCCAAACCCAAGATAGAAACAAGATAAAAACAAATCACGTGAAATAAAGGAAACAATATTTTTCTAATAAAAACACATGAAATAAATGAAATAATATTTTTCCAAATACCTACAAAGAAGGAAAAAATATATTCCCAAAAATTCTAATCTATTTGGGTCACAAAATCCAATAGATTACAACGTTCAAGTTTATGCCTAAAACTCGAGTTCTCAACAACTTGAAAATACAACAATAATCAATCTCTAAGACAACAAATAATCTCACCAAAAACCACCAATTTGATAAAATCGGTGAGATACCCACTTTGAATACTACACCTCTAGAGTACTCAAAATACACCACTTAGAGAAATCCTCAATTTGTACTAAGAAAAACCTTTCTCCTTTTCTTTTCTCTCCATCAAGGAAGCCCTGTTTCATTCTCTTGTATTGCAGCCTCTATCTTTCACTTTTGTATATATTAATGTGCAGCCACCATTTTTAAATTTTATGTAGCCATAACGCGACCTACAAGACATTTTAGTGGATTTGGGCCAAGTATTCCTCTCCAGCCCATATAACATATATCACGCCAAACTGTCGCTTTACATTACGAGGAAATTACAGGAATCCAGACATTTAAAGTTTTCAATTCATAAATCAGAGGTTATGTTTACTAATTCAAAAATCAGAGTTTTTTGTTCATTAATTAATATATAAATAAATATTTTTACTAAATATAACAATTCAAAAATTAATTAATCTACCCTACACAATTTCAATCACAAACCCTCTCTCTCTCTCTCTCTCTCTCTCTCTCTCCATTCTTTCTGAGAGATTGGGAGTACGAGACGCCCACTCTCTATTCTCTCGCCGGCGGTGAGGGGTCGTACACGGCGCGACGTGGGATTTGTAGAAAGGATCGGTGCCGATCAATGGCGCGGCACAAATCGGCTATAGATCGAGAGATGTGACTGTGCGAGATCGTTGCATCGCGGCACTGCTCGCAGCGAAGCATTGGTCGTCTTTGTTCTCAGCATTGCAGATCAGGTTTCCACCATTTTTTCTCTATTCACAGGTGGTTGTGATTGTAGTTTTGGTTGTGGTTGTTGATTGTTGGGTGGTTGTGTGAGATTTCGATAATGTCTTTTGGTGTGTGTGTAGGGGGATTCCGATGGCACAGGTGGTGAAGTGGTAGTGATGGTGAGTCATATTCAGGCGAGATCAAGGATAAAGCAGAGTGTTACAGATCGAGAACAACCGCAGATCTGGTATTTGATTCTTTCAATCTCGTTACACCAGGGTCGTAACATAGAGGTGGAGGAGGTGATGGTGGGTGGGGGTTATCTGGTGGTCGTGTTGGCAACGGTGATGTAGGCGGTGTTGGTGAGGTTGTGGGATGTTGGACATGGCGGTGGCAGCGGCGATGGGTTTGTCGAGGTTGTGTGATTATGTGATGTGTTGATTTGTTTGAGGTGGTTGTGTTGTTATCAGGAGGTGGCGATGGCGAAGGTGACGAAGGTGGCGGTGATGCTACTGGAAGTAGTGGTGCGATGGTGGCCACAAGTGTTGGTTGTGGTCAAATATTATTTGGTTGATTGTGACCATTGAATTGGTTAATCTGTTACAATAAACAATATATGACCAATGAAAGAGATAAATTGTGACCAAAAAATAATATGTAACCTAATTGTTTTTTAATTTGTGATCGATAATTTGACAATTGCATCACCAAGATTCTCCTCTTTTGATAAGACTAGTTTTTTGTCCGTACATT
>CAIGRP010005949.1:0-11184 GCA_903798385.1 Fraxinus cuspidata
ACCTCTTGTAAGCAAGGGATAATCTGCCATAATCTAGATATTTATCTATAAGATATTGCTTGCCAGCTATTTGACCTTTCACCATGGATTTTGATTGTAAAATAGGTACTTGAGATGCAAGACCACAGTGATAATCTTGAAGATAGGTTGTGGCTTTTTTAGGTCTGTTAGATTGTCTGATGGGTACAACAGGAGTTGGAGTGATAATAGGTATTGAAGTGGATACATGAGTATCTATTTGAGGATAAGGATAATCAGAAGAATTTGGAACAGAATTGATAGGAGAGTTAACTTCAGGAGAATTTGGAACTGATATATCAGGTGATGAATCATTACTTTGGACTAGGAAAATGGATGAATCAAATGGCAAGCAAACGTCAGATTTTGACAAAGAGGCAAGGAATTTGAGATGGTGAAATGGAAAAATATTCTCATGAAATTTAACATCTCTAGAGGCAAAGACAGAGTTGTTAAGTAGATTATACAATTTAAAAACTTTCATGCCATAGGGGTAACCAATAAAAATACATGGCACAGCTCTATGGTCAAATTTGGTACGATTTCTTTTGAGGCTTGAAGCATAACAAAGGCATCTAAACACCCTGAGATGAGAATATGATGGTACTGTTTGATGAAGCATTTCATAAGGTGTCTTATTCTGAAGGACAAAAGTAGGAGTTCTGTTGATTAAATGTGTTGCTGCAAGGATGGTTTTCCCCCAAACTTGTGAGGCAAATTGGCTTGGAACTTGATAGCTCTAGCTACGTTTAGAAGGTGTTGGTGTTTTCTCTCCACCACTCCATTTTTTTGAGGTGTTTCAACACAGCTGAGTTGGTGAAGAATGCCATTAGACTGGAAAAAATTACTCATATGGAATTCAGATCCATTATCATACCTGAGAATTTTTATTTTGCAGTCAAACTGAGTTTGAATCATATGATAGAATAAGTAAATGATGGATTTTGTTTGAGATTTTTCTCTCATTAGGTAAGTCCCAGTCATTCTAGTATGGTCATCGACAATGGTTAAGAAGTATCTAGAGCCATCTAATGAGTGGACTCAATAAGGTCCCCAATGTCACAATAGATTATATCAAATTTTTTGGAGGCTCTAGTTTCACTAACAGGAAAAAGTAGCTTGTGTTGTTTGGCTGTTGGACAAATAGTACAATGTAATTGCTTATTGAATGTAATGGTAGGAACCAAATCATGTAAAACAGATAGTTCGGAAATAAGAAGATGCCCCATGCGACAATGCCACAGGTTTATATTAGTCTTTACATTGAAATTGCTTATGGAATTACAAGCAGAATGTCTTGCTTTATTACATAGTAGACTGAGATCATGGAATAGCACGAGACTGAGAATCAGAATGAAGGCATTTAAATGAGTGAAGCTGCTGAACAGGATTTTGGAAAGCATACAGGCCATCTTCAAGTTTGCCCACTCCAATCATCTTCCATGTTAAAAGATCCTAGACAAATCAATATTGATGCAAAAATATCAGAAAGCAATTATACTTAAGAGTCAATTTGCTAGCTGAAATCAAATTGAATTTGAAGCAAGGCACCACCAACACTTCTATCAAAACCAATGTATCAGACAATTTGACTATTCCAATATGTGTAGCTTCAATAATGTCTCCATTAGGCAACTGAATAGCTACTTTAACTTTATGAGATATTGTGGTTAAATGCCAAATAGAACATACCATATGCTCTGAAGCACAAATATGCATAATCCATTTTGCTGTGCCTAGTTTAGTATTAGAATGAGAGTGATTATATGAAAAGGCAAAGGCATTTGGCCTACAATAACCAGTAGATAGTGTGTCCTGAGGCTGCGATTGTGTTTGTGTTCGAGTAGCATCAAACATTTGCCCCTTTAGCCGAGGCATCAACATTGCCAGAACTTGCTTACATTAATATAGGGTAATAGTGAGGATCTAGAGGGATTCCATAATACCAGGCTGATTACCGTCAGAAGATTGTCCAACAGCATTAGCAACTGCAGTTTTGCCTTTAGTAAAATGATGTCCAGGGGGATATTCAACAAGCTTGTAGCATTTTGCTTTAATGTGTCCAAGCATCCCACAATGACTACAAATAGGCTCTCATTTCTCTGATTTTGAATTAATCTAACATTTCTCTAAGTTGTATTAGATCCTTGTATAGCATTATTAGCAATTGCAGGTGCCTCAAAGCTCTGTTACCTTTTAGTAACAATTTCCTTTTGTCTTTCATCTTGCAAAATATGCCCAAAAACCTTGTTAAGTAGAGATAGAGGAACCATCAACAGGATCTGACTTCTAATTGTAGAATAATGTTCATCTAATCCCATTAAGAATTTCATAACTTGATCTTCATGCTTGTAATCAAATCTACTGATATTCAGTCTATAGTTATCAAGCTCCTCCAATAATCCTTTGAATCGATTGAAGTAGGAATTAGTTGAGCTATTTTCATGCGAAATGGTGGAGATCTGTTTCTTCAATTCATAAATCCTAGGACCATTACTTTGACTATAACAACCTTCAATTCAATCCATGTCTTTCTAGCTAAATCCTTGTGCATCACACTTGGATAGAGCTCCTTGGGAATGGAATTAATAATCCACAATGAGACTACATTATTGCATCTCTTCCAGACAATTTACATCAAATCATCAGCACTCGGTTCCATTATAGTTCCATCAATGAATCCTTCTTTATTCTTCACACTGAAAGCCATAACAGTAGTGCGACTCCATGTCGCATAATTGTCCTCTGTAAGAATCACTGATATGAGCTGCATACCAGTGTTATCACCATAATGCAGATAGTAAAGACTGCCTGGATTTGTAATCAGCCGACTGGTAGCTGAATTAACTTCCTCTTCAATCAAATCTCCAACTAAAGATCCTTGTAATGCCATCGTAGCAAAGCTTCAATGCTCTAATACTATGTGAAATATTGAAGAGAGAGATGGAGAAGAAGATAAAATGGTGGAAGAAATTGATTCTGTTGCAGTCTGTTTTCAATATACATTATAACCGGATATGGAAAACACCGGTATATATATATTAACCGGATATGTAACTAACCAGATATGGAACTAACCGGTAGGAAATAAAGAAAACAAGGAAAAGACTAAAATAACCTCCTACAATTTACAAATTATCCAATAGAGACAATAAAAAAATTAGTTAGGGTAGCCACCCCCTGTCCTTGAATCCTTGATCAAAAGTTTACAGTTGAGAATAAAAAGATGTAAAAGAGTTCCTCACTTGATTTAAGGATATCTCTTATAGACACACACAAAAATAAAATAAAATACATCTTATAGTTCATAATTTCCTGAGCTAATCAAAGAAGCATAACCAACATATTATGGAACCCCTCCAATGAAAAATGTAATCTACATTTAGTACTTGCCCTTGGCACTGATGAATGTGAGATGCGAGTTCTGTATGTAAAATGCTTCTACAGATAAGAAAATATATTTAATTGTTTTTGAGGAAGTCTATGGGGTCCTGAAGAATTCCTTTACATCAACAGTGAGTGATGTTATTTTATAGAAAATTGTCCTTGTAAAAATGCTTACCAGAATAAAGCCATAGTTGTGAGAATCGATAAACTTTCTGCATCTCAATTCTAAAAACATTTGATTCGTACTCCATTTCTGTAGGATTTTTCTTCTGGTGGTGTCAAAACTGTACTTTTGTGCTCTTTTATGCAGAGAGAATCTGCAGTGAAGAAGAAACAAGATGTAAATCCCAGCACTAACCTTAGATATTCAGCAGTCACTGGTTCCAACAGCTGAATTATCTCTACTTATTTGATTGCTTTTCTTTTTCCATATGAATTGTTACACTAGGTAGCCTTTGCTTGGTCATGTATCAACATTTTTTTACTTGCATATGAGTTGCCATTTGATGCATGTCAATTTCCATCCGCGAAGGTTTTTGCGGCAAGTGGCAGAGTGTGGAAGAATTCACAGGAAATATCTTTCAAAATAAAACTAAAATTCGCAAAAGATAATCTGAAATAATTAAGAATAAGGCCCATGTCTGTGGTGATCCCGACCAAAAAAATGACAACACGAAAAAAGAAGCCGACATGTAAAAAAGAACTTGTTAATGTGCGTACGTGTGGATGCTCGTGTTAATCGCTTTGAGATCTATCTAATTCTCCCGACCTAACATGCCCAAAAGGTCTTTTCGTTTTGAATTTGTGAAACCCCTCTGGCTAGTAGAAGTGCAATGTGCTCTCACTGGAAACTTAAACTTTATTATTTATTGCAGGTTATATCTACGCATTAAGAAGTGTACTCCATTTACACAAGACAAAGTTTTTGCAGTGGTTTATTCAAGGCTTCACGGATTTGAGTTGTTTTCTAGCTGGTGTGTATTCAAGGCCGATGTAGCTATTTTATTCACTGCTTAGGATTGGTGGTAGTTCTTTTTTTTTTTATTTATTGAAGATGTATAGGATTTTTAGGTGCTTTAAAATTTTGGATTTAGATTTTGTAGGGATATTGTTACATTTTGCAGTTCAATTAATAATGATTATTGGAGTTATTTGATATTGTTATCTTCTATCATGATTTATGGTTGATTTATGTAAATCACTATACAAATAAAAAAATTTAAAATGTAAAAAAATGTAAAAAGGCCTACGGAAACGGTCAAAAAATATTGCAAAAAACTGTCTTTAGCAACATTCAAAAAATGTTACAAAAGACTGTCTTTCGCAACATTCAAAAAACGTTGCGAAAAACTGTCTTTCTTTCGTAACGTTAGAAAAACGTTGCAAAAGGTTTTCGGCAACGCTAAAAAAACGTTGTCGTATCCTTCTACTCTACGACAATATCGATGTTTGCAACATACGCACAAACATTGCAAAAGGTCTTTTTTAACGTTTTTCGAATGTTGCAAAAGATAGATTTTGTTGTAGTGTCTATATTGCGATATATGTGTCTCCTAATTACGTTTTTTGAACGTTGCGAAAGATAGATTTTGTTGTAGTGTCTATATTGCGATATATGTGTCTCCTAATTACTAACGATCGGAAAACTTTAGGATATAGTTATTTAAAACTTGCATCCCACAAATCAATTAGTATACACGATTAAATAATAGATTTGCCAATAAAATGTAATGATAATGTTGGGTTTTGATCCCAACGAATCCCGAGCTAAGATGTAAATGTTAGATTTAATTTCATAGGCATTGGCCAATGAGTGAAATTGTTACCAATAACCAAGTTCAAAGGCTCAACCCAAAAACAATATGAACTATTGGAAGTAATTTAAAAAATTAATATTACTCACACGCCATAAATATTTACCTATGGGATGACTTTGAATCTTTGGCCCATTTAACGCTATTTATTGTCCAACTAAAGCCTAACCCCTAGTCGTTAATGTGTGATTTGTGTTTGAAAGATAGAGAAACGTGTGCCATTAGAGAAGAAAAAATCGACTATATAAGTGTTCCAAAAATGGTGATTAACTTTATGTTATTGGTCTCCTCTTGTGCCTTCTTTTCATTTTTTTCTTCTTGCCCTTGTGGACTAAAAAGCAACCGAGGTAAATATTGATTGGGGGGTTTGATCCGTTTGGATTGGTTGTTTAGTAGAGAAAGTTAACATGAAACTAAGCCCCAAAAACACTATTTCGAAGATCATTGGAGTGAGTTTTCGCGACAATTGGCATCAGAGATTCAAGGTGGTAGATTTTGGCTCAATGATTGATCTCAAAATAGGCAGAAATCGAGCAGAAACCAGAAAACGGAATCTATATAGATCAAATTATTCTGCCCAGATCTGTTTGTGCAATTTTAGGGTAAATCTGGTGATCGATTGGAAAAATCAAGACCACTAGTGTGACGTACAGGTAGCCGTCGCGCAAATTGTTACCAACAACCAAATCCAAAGGCTCAACGCAGTTTAAGAAATTAATATTACTCACTACCAATAGATATTTACATATTGGATGGCTTTGAATCTTGGCCCATTTAACCATATTATTGGTTTAGCTAAAGCCTAACCTATTCCTATAAATTGGTTGCCTTTACCCTAGCCATTAGTGTGTGATTTGTGTTTGAAAAAGAAAGAAAAATGTGTGCCATTAGAGAAGAAAAAACCCGATGCCTTTGTATTCCAAAAATGGTGATTAAATTTGTGTTATTGGTCTCCTCTCGTGCCTTTGTTTCATTGTTTTTCTTCTTGCCTTTGTGGCCTACAAATCAACACCATAATTTTGTCATTTGTGGGGTGAGATTGAGAAGCAACTGAAATAAATATTGGTTGTTGGTTGAAACCATTTGGATTGATTGTTTGGTAGAGAAAGGTAACGTGAAAAAAAAAAATCGTTTTGAAGATCTTTAGAGTGAGCTTCAGCGACAGATAATGAATTCGTTGGGTCATCTCAATGATTGGACCTATGGCATAACATTATCATTCTCCTTCTTGCACTAGATACAATTCTCGTGTATCCAAATGAGTTTTCATGATAGTCATGCTACTACCGGAATAGAGGCTTTACAAGTGCATGTGTCATAAGTTCGAAGATTAAGACGAGCAATCTATTAAATCTATTCTAGATCTCAAATGCATATTTCTAATCTATACCTACTGATTTGAAGTTTCAGGATGAGTTTTTTTTTTTTTTCCCATGTTCAACCTTCTCAAGGTTAGTGGAACATGTTCCATATTTCACGCAATCTCTTAATTAGATGTTAGCGCCTTAATACATATTCATATCATCGATGATATCTGGGATCCTTTGATTGGACAACGCCTGCCAATGTGCACTATTGTTTAAGCTACAATGCTACAAATAACTTATAATTCACTAATTAATTTCATCGATAGACATTACTTCCAAATTACCTATCTATTTGATTTCAGTTCTAAAGTTAGCAGTAATTCTAGTTTGGAACTGTTTCTGATTGATTTCACCACCATTTAGAGTAAACACATAATCAGATTCAGAGTTGGTATACGTATCACCATGTCTTTCAAGTTTAATTCCTCAACATACCAAGAACGTGTTTTTAGTCATTCTAAGGTTCTCAAAAATATGCATTATGTATCGTACATAGTGTCACGTTCATGGAAGATTCCATTGTCGAAGCAAAATACATCTTATCCATTCATATCTGAATTCTACCTCAGATTATATCGTGCCAATCCTTATTAGCATCTCATCTATGCACATGGATTCCTAACAAAACAACTTTCTAGATCTATCTTTATTCTCGAAATACATGTCGCCATACCTATATCCATAATGGATAAACTTTAGGTAATTGTACTATTACTGATTATGGTATGGGAATATAAATTTTGATTAATATTATGTTGACTACGTACCATATCAAAAATATAAATGTACTCTGACTAACCTTTATTACACACATAACTCAACCTCATTTTTTATAATATTTTTTATTATTTCATCAAAACATATATTCCAGCTCCTAGAGATTTGTTTTAAACATTCTATAGACTGCATACCATATTCATGCTGTGCTATTATGACAAGAAGAATCTAAATATAGCTATTGTCAAAGTGTCTTTGTCTTTGATTGTATCCATTTCTTATTAGTTTTGCTTCGTAAGTATGTAATCAGTAAACACGTCTCTACCCTTTTACATGTAAATGTACTTACTTCCTATCCATTTGGTGGGTTAACCAGAGTCCAAACTTTGTTGTTAAACATGGAGTTCTCAAAGTTTCTCGATGGCAAAGCTTCATGAACCTACTGAGCGAGGAATAGTAGTAGCAGTTGATATATTCCTACTTTGAACCTCTTGACATTTCGAATTCTATAATTTTCTGCCATTTCTTTAAGTCAATATTTAACTTAGTTTCTATTTAGATATAAGAATATTCATCCTTAAAGTTTCTATTTAGATATAAGAATATTCATCCTTAATTAATAATATATTATTAGCGATAAGGAGTTTGTATCTCCAAGAGAATAGATAACCCTAATATATTTACGAGGAGCTAGTGTCTCGTCAGGAATTACCACGTCCTAATGAATTGGATCATCCCTAACTTCAATTTGTACCCTAATCGATGCTGGCTCAAACTTGTGCCCATCAGCCCATATAAGTGATATAGTATATTTGTGGAACCATGAACTCCATTCCGTCCTACTTTTACTCATGATACCTTCCCTTAGAATGAACTATATCTTCAAGAATTACATAAAGATGTTGAGTTTATTAATTTGTCATGTGGGCCTACACATGTAATTAATTGTGTAAGAAAATTTTAAAGTTGAGCCCAATTAAACTAACAAAGAATTAAATTCTTAGGTTTAGGACATCTAAATAAAGTGTGTGCTAAATTATATGTATAGAGATCGAATCCATTAAGGTTGTATTTGACCAAGTGTGGGCCGAATTATGTGTAGAGATCGGATCCATTAGGGTTGTACTTGACAATTGGTCAAATACATATTGAAAATATAAATAAGGTTATGATCCCTAATTCATATTTGATTCTCATTCTTTGTGCCATTACATCAACACAATAATACAAGAGAAAGCATATTGAGAGGAAAATCCAAAACCCACTATCAAAAAGAAGGATTTGAGCAATTAAATCGAAGAACAAGATGATCAAAATTACGAAACAAGAAGCAAAATCAAGATCAAGAACTCATGAACCAAAAGAGTCAATAATCAAGATTCAAGATCTAGTAATAAGAAATTATATCCAGATAATTAAGATATGCTCCGCATTATTAATTTTCTTGACGATTTGATATGGATGATCTTGGCAATTAAGCAATTATATTTTCTAGTTTTATAAAGTTTAAAGTTTCGTTAAGTTTCAACAAAAGACACTCTTCTTCATGAGATTATAAAAATATTCAACCCCATTTTGGATAGCCACAACTCACCCGAATTAACATGTTTCTCTTAAACATTAGGGTCTCAAATCTTTACACAACAAAGATTATGATATTTTTATATCACTATTATCATATTAAATTTTACCAGCCGATAGATAGAGAAGTGGTTTAGTGTTTGTAGTGTTTAGTGCATAGTCCCAAAAAAAATTTGAGATTTCTGTATGTCTTTATTATTGATTGCATCATTTGCAATTTCTTCTTTCAGATAAACCATTGAGTTGTGGCATGTGTAGGAGGGTTTCATGCGAAAGAATCATGTTCTTTTAGCACAATCTTGAAACCATTAGTCAAAACATTCTTTACTTTGACAAGATCTAAGTGTCAGAATAATTTCTAATTTCAGTCTTCTTTTTAACGTCTAAATTATTCGAACTTCATCATCGCATATGACCATGACTATCGTGGTCATCTACAAATATAATAAAATATGAAAGATCACATCTGACTGTAATTAACATAAACTCAATTGCATCCGAATTTAATCGGCTTAGTGGATCATCAATCCTTTTCTCCCTTTTCAATACAAGGTGTCTTGATCAATTTACTTCATAGGTAAGACTTGCATAACTCATGAAATATAATCAAATGAGTTGAAGTATACATCAATATATAACTTAGATATGTGTATCTTATTCACATTACCTAGTCTACAATATCAGATATAAGTGTAGTTTCATTTGTCTTATCGAGATATAGAATGCAGTTCATTTGTTATTTGATTAAATTACATGTTCTTTCCTTAATTTTTCTTGTCCAAACATTAAATGAAAATGTTGTTCTTCGCAATAACTGAAACATAACAGTCTATCTAATTCTAAAACCAAACAAGAAAGCAAATGTAAGTGATAGCATCCTATAGTTTATTCAGCTACTTTTACTCACATATATGTAAGTCTATTACTTTATTTTGCAGTGCTCTAAATATGAAATCGATATCTAGTATCTAATACTTAAGTGGCTGAGAAAGTAAACATGTTGAAAGAGTATTATTGATTCTAAGAATTGAACTTACTGGATTCACACAAGGCTTACCGGATTTGTAAGAGCTTACCGGATTTTCCAGTTCTTACGGTTTTGACAAAATTACCGTATTTCCATACTACTTACCGGATTTGCACAAAACTCATCGTATTTGGTTAATGCTTACTGGATTCGACAGAGAAAGAAAATACTCTTTTTTGTAAAGAATGAAGAAATAGAGAAAAGAAGAACACGGTTCCTTCTTTCTTTGCTGAATATATAACTTACAAAAAAAAAAAAAATACATGATTTTCAGCAATATCCTACCTATTTCAATCTATCAAGCCATACATAAGACCATACTTAGACAACTTTACAAAAGTTTTAAACTACCAACTATTGTACATAAATCACATGTCTTAAGATACAAAATTAAACAATAATTTAACAAGGAATGTGACAGCCAAAATGTCATGCTAAACTCAACATTCCTCGACATTTTTGCTGGAAATACCAAGAAGATCTCTTAGTGTTTCACACTTTCCTTTCCCCAATGACTTGGTTAAGATATCTGCAAAGTACCAATTCAATTTCCTTCCTTTCTTGTGCCTCCCTGATTGAATGGTATTTAATCTTGATGTACTTGATCCTACCATGGAACAAAGGGTTCCTAACCATTGCTNATTGAATGGTATTTAATCTTGATGTACTTGATCCTACCATGGAACAAAGGGTTCCTAACCATTGCTACTGCACTCTGATTGTCACAAAATATGATGGTTGCTTCATTTGGTTTATGCTTTAAATCTTCAAGCACTTTTCTTAACCAAACAGCTTGATTTGAGGCTTCTGATGCAGCAATATATTTAGCCTCTGCAGTCGACTAAGCCACGATTTTTTGCTTCGATGAATTCCAACATATAATGCTTGATCCAATATAGAATATATATCCTGATGTGCTCTTCATATTCTCTGGACTCCCAGCCCAATCACTAACTGTATAGCTAGTTATCTTCCAACTTTCTGACCTCCTAAACCGAATTCCTAAATCCTCTGTTCCTTTAACTTAGGACTCTTTTAGCTGCCTGAATGTACAATTCACTAGGCTCTTCTCTGAATTTGGAAAGGATATTCGCAGCATAAGTCAAATCAAGTCTAGTTGCTGTGAGATAGAGCAGGCAGCCAATAAAACTTCTATACAACTTTGCATCTATTTTCTTGGCATCATCATTCTTCAGTAGATTTGGATTTTGAACCAAGGGAGTTGCTACTGGTTTACAATTCTCCATGTAAACTTCTTCAAGATTTCCTTAGC
>CAIGRP010005960.1:0-34870 GCA_903798385.1 Fraxinus cuspidata
CGATAGGATGACGGAGAAACTCTAACTAGGTATAAACTCCAGGACAAAATCAGTTACCTCCACTATAGACATTACTTAGTGAGTTACAGTCAGATGCTATCTAGCTAACTCCATTAGACTTCTTGATCTATTTCCTGCTAACTCCAATGTCTACTCCAAGATTTTCTGCAATTGTTTCTTCCCAGCGGAATTCCAAGAACATGATTCAAGACCTTGTACTCTTCCTGTGCTTGTAGTCCAACATCTCTCAACCTTCAGCAGCCTCTGAAATTCAACTGAGAAAGTACCTTTATATGACCTATAGAAAGTAGGTGGCATTTCGTATTCAATGGGTTTGATATTTATCCCAAATATGTGGTTGTATAAAATCAAAAGTGAAAGGAAGAAATCAATGTATGAATAGACTATTGAATATGTTATAGAGAAGACACATAATGAACAAACACCCTTATTTTTGTGCATAGTTTGGGTATTTATAGGAGGTAATTAGGTTGAATAAGTCGAAAAAAAAATACTTCAAAACAACAAAATAAAATTTTTCGGATCGACATGTCACTCGAGTGAGGAGCTGGCGACAGGCGAGCGACACACTATCGCTCAAGCGAGAGCAATGCAACAGGCGGGTGACAAACATTCTATTTTTGTCGCTCAAGCGCCAACTGGGCGAGAAGCTAGCGAAAATGCGGCGTCATGCTTCTCCTCTTTTCATGCTCGAACTTTAGATCTTATAACCTAATTTATACAAATTGCACCAAAGGTCCTTGACTTTTACAACATGTTACAAGTTAGTCATTTTGTCCACAGAATTGCCAATTACAATAAAACCTAACAATATGTATTGATATTTTCAAATTTTCAAAGCCATAGTGAATTGTTTTTTCAGTTTTGCATAAAAAACCCTGTTTTTTTTTTTATATTCTTGAAAAGTTTTAGAATTACAAGGATACATACCATATTTCAAAAGGGTGTATTGTCAGTCCCAGTCAAAAAGTTTATCCCATCTTTGATGGCCTAAAAAGACATACAAAGAGAGCACCAAAAGGAATGAAAGCAATTTTTTCTACAACTCTTAGAAAAGCATAGTTTGAACAAGAAGAAAGAAATATGTATAACTTCTTTATCATATATATATATATATATATTTCATCTGTACTTTCTCAACACCCACCCCACCCCACTCCACTCCACTCCACTCCACAACGTTCAACCTTGTTTAAATAAGGTAACTGCACAAAAAGCCACCATAATAGTCTGTTCCTTTGGCCACTAGGGTTTTCTTTTCGATCCTTTTCACCATCAGACTATTACATATGCATGTATGTGCGAGGGGTGGGGTGGGGTTGGGTGGCACGGCAGAGACTTTAAGCATTGAAGGTAACAAAGAGAAAAGGTTGATCTAATTTTGAAATGACAACTATCTCAATCTAAGGTGATCATACAACGAACGTACCACACACTTTTTTTTCTCAAAAGTTGTCATTAACTAATTTATTTTTAGGTAATGACCAAACATAAAACAATTATCATGACAAAATAATTAATTGTCTCTATACATACTATGTTGTTTTACTTTATCGAAGCATGTGTTAAAATGAAGTACAAAAATTCATCAATCAAGACTAAAAATGGGCTCGAAGTAACTGTGGGGGCACAATGTGACACACTAGTATAGATCTGAGCTTTCAAAAGGACTTGAGTCGAAAAAAAGTAGTAGAAAAAAGACACCAAGTGTAAGTAACTGTGGTTCTAAAAAATTTCAATTGCTTCCCAAAATCATTTAAAAAAAAACCCCTCTTTTAAATTATAGGGAGCAAGAAAGATAATCTATTTCCATGAGAAACAACTATTCAAAATTAAATAGTTGTACTTAGTTTTGGAGATGTTCATAACAAAATGAGATTATTGGGACGTTAAGTTTAGTAGTCGGGGCTAATAGAGTGACCAACATTGAAAATAATTTGAGGTTGGATTATTGAATTTTGACGAATGAAAGTAGGAGTGACCTAAGTGAGATCTCACTGAAAGTTCAATGACCAAAAATCAAATTAACACAAAAGTTCAAGGATGTAATGTAATATTTGAAATTTTATTAAAAATAGATTATGTGGTGTAATTTCCTCGATTGAAAAACTACTGCACTGCGGGCCAAAATTCAGATTTGTCAGACTCGATGGGCCTCAAATTTTTTGTAAGAAGCCCAAGATCCAGAGCTTGGTTAGGAGGAAGAGTAATGAGGGCTAAGGTCCATCACTACTACCCATAAAATTTCCTGTTTTGCTCAGCTGTACTTTCCTGTAACCCTATGCCCAGGCCACGTGTTGACAAACCATTGGTTGTCACATGTATCAGATGATTTTTACGACTGAACCTTTCCCATAATAAAAGCTTCTCCGTATCAAATCTGCCACACTTTCATTGCTTTCGTCTCTCTCTGACCGGTTTTTCTCTCTCTTAACTTCTGTGTGTAAATTAAAGCCTCAGCTGACTCGAAGTCTTGGTCCACTGTGATCCAGTTCTCCATGGCTGACAGCGGATCGAATAATCTAGGGTTTTGGTCGGGTATGATTTCGACCTTTTTCTAATTTAAATGTTTGTCCTTTTCATCTCGCCTGTCTTTTGATTTTAGAAAAAAAATTAAAATATTGAAGTTCAAAAGAGTAAAATTTACTGACTTCCAGCTTTCGAATGGAGAAATGAGTAAAGGAGGTATAATCGCCGCGTTTTCCCCTAAAAAGTGTTGAAATGGAATATGACCGATTTCCGGATAATGGATTTGAATTTAGTTTGGTTGATCAAGTATTTATTTCAGTATAATTCCTACTTAATGTTTGCAATTTTTTCGTCCGTCTGCTACTACTTGGTAAATAAGGTTTTGTTGTGGATGAAGGCACTCGTGCAGGTGTAATTATGTTGACATTTTAGATTATAAAGACCAAAACCTGTCAGCTGCATTGCACAGTAACAGCAAATGGTTGAGCAAACACAATCTTTCGAATTTTATACCATTAAATTTTTTTTATATGGAACTGTTTGGCAGCATATATTCGTGCATTCTTTTAAAGGTCAAAATTATTGTCATTGCCACCTCCATTCTAAAAAAAATAGATAAATACAATATATAATTTATACGATTATCAGATGTATTATAAGAATCCTCTGGTTTTGAGGTGTGCATAATGATGGACTTGTAACTTGGCTTCCAAGTACTTTCTTGTATAGGTTTATGTGGATGCTTATTTTCCTCTATACCGATGAATTTGATCAAATAGAATACATGTCATTTTGCTCAAAAGAACCTGAATATTCCAATATTTAATCAATAACCCCCCCCCCCCCCCACCCCCCCAAGTAAACCTAAGATATTAAATAACTAAAATCTTGGTTTGGTTCTCTTACCTTCAATTACTGTTTAACTGCTATATTATACCCTCTTTCCCAGTAAGAAAAGGAGTATGATAAGGAGTTAATACATATCGTTCACAAAGTACTACTGGCCCATCAGTTGTTTGTTAATGTGAGCTACTAGTAACCACTTTCATTAAAAATGCTAATAATTATATGGTCAAACATGTATTGGTTATTTCATCTATAAAAATATATTGGAAAATTGATATTAACCCTTTGTATTTTATTGAAATAAGCTAAATAGTTTAGAAACCTAAGTATTTTTACGTGTCTTTATGTCCAAAATCCACTTCAAATTTCTAGCTTCAATATTAAAGGCTTGTCCTGAGGAAGCTTTATTAAATGCAAACCAGGGAGAATTGTTCTTTATCGTGTCTGTCTTCCCTCCTCCCACTTCTTGAATCCTTTCTGATGCTCAAAATGAATCATTCAATGATTTTGAGAATAGTTATTGTGACTATTGTGTAGGAAGTGCTTTCTCATTACTGTTGTCTAATGTGCAGATATTAAGCAGATATTAATAGAAGCACAACATCGATGGCTGAGACCTGCTGAAATTTGTGAAATCCTACGGGACTATCAGAAGTTTCATATTTCCCCTGAGCCTCCCCATAAGCCAGTCAGTACGTCTTTTTATATACTCATTACTAGTCAATATTTTTGATTACTTTATCTAAATTAATTAATTTATATACCTGCTGAATGCCTACTCAAAAGACAAGTGATTTGCATAAAGTCCCACCATGCAGACCTGGCTTAGGTACATAATGAATCCTTATTTTATCCAAGGAAATTGTTTTTGATATTTTTAATCCTAAGGGAGATCACACAACTTTTCTGCGTATAAATCATGAACATAGAGTTCTCAATGCCATACTCCAATTTACTGTACAGAACTGAACATTGCACAATGCTAATTTGATTCGCTTGTAAACTTTCTGCTGTTCCAAACAATCAGGATGTAGTGCCCTGTGATTCCTTTGTAACAGCTGGACAAGGGGCATCGTTTGGCAAGTAGCTAATCTCTATGGCTACTTCTGCTGGAACATACTGATGCATCAGTCATGGTCAATTGAACACATGTAAAAATTTGCAATCTAATAGTCATTCATCGAGAATTTTTTATTTATTTTTACTTACAATGCTATTACAATGTCAGAGGAGGGAACAATTTAGAGTGATGCAACTGGCCAACTAGCTTGCTTTTTTGTTTCCTATTAGCTACTGCATATTGATATTTTGCATCAACGTCAAAGATTTTTTGAATGTGAAAATTTGAACTTCAATGTTGGACTTGTTTGTTACATCATCTTGGAATTTGAAAATAGTGAATGTCCCACTTTTGTGTAATTAATACTTAACGCTGCAAGCCTTATGTCCTAGCCCCGTGTGTTCCTTTATCTTAATTTACGAATCTTCATTAATTCCTCTCTTATAAAATGTTATAAATTCTTCAAGAAAAAAATTCATGGAATATATGATCTTGATTATCTTTTGTTGAGTGTTGAAAGAAGTGGTGGTGCGTTATTCCTTCTTGCATAATACTTAATTACTAATGTCCTTAATTGCTGCATTAAAGAATTAGATGTAGTTGGGAAAAGCTGGAAATTGCCTGCCATGTGGATTGATTTTGCTGTTTCCAGATTTCGGGTTGATGGAATCATAATCTCCCTCTGCATGTATTTAATAACCTTTAGCTTCAAATTTTGTTTGCAAGTAACTTATTTTTACTTTGCCTGCATGCTTCTTCTCAGGTGGTTCTGTTTTTCTTTTTGATCGGAAGGTATTAAGATACTTCCGGAAGGATGGACATAATTGGAGAAAGAAAAAGGATGGGAAGACTGTTAGGGAAGCCCATGAGAAGCTGAAGGTAACCATGGAATGTATAATTAACTTGAAAGATTTTTCTTTTAATTATCACTTATAGTAAATTCATGATCTTTCGTTCAATTATCTGACTGCAACAAATAGGCAGTAGATCCTTCAGATAAAAACAGAAAAGAAAAGAAAATCCTGTTGGACATTCCCCATATCTTGGCTTCATTTATGCATTATCTGTTGATATCATTTTTCTTCAGGTTGGAAGCATTGACATGTTACACTGCTACTATGCACATGGAGAGGACAATGAAAATTTTCAAAGGCGCAGCTACTGGATGCTTGAACAGTAAGTGTGGAGATTGATTTGCCTTTAGAATCTGCTTTCGCTTGGCTACATCTCATGTACTACAGCGCTACTTTGGTTATGCCGTAGTTGTCTGCTCTTTTTACTGTTCTGAAACCTTATATATGAAATTAATTGTGTTTGCAACAATTTTTCAATTTTCTAAAGCCATGAAAAGTAATAATGGAGTCTGCATGTAAAACAAGGCACAGAATCAACCTCTATTTAGCAAGCTCACTACAATGCTTGCGAGCTCAAAAATTATGTTCTCGAATATACGAAATAATCATGATACAGACCAAACAGGGAGTTGGATACACTAATAGGTAAACTGAATCCACCATTGTCGCTAATGCATATATATTTCCTGGCATTCTTGTTTAAAATTTTTGAGAGTGATGCCGTTGGAACGATTGCCCCCTCCATGTTGACGATTGTATACAACATTTATTTATTTTTCAAAAAGTTTCATAAATTCTCAAATTTTTCTTCATTACAATTGTCCATTTCGCTTTCCCTCTTTTTTTTTTTTTTTTGGGTCTTTTATTGACATTGTATCTGTCGATTTGTTCCAGGAGGTAATTTCAGTCAAAATTTGGTGTACTTCTATTTCAGATTGGGTGTTCTTAACATTTGAGCTGCTTGTTCCCTTCAAATGGAAATTGGAATTTCATTTCTTATCAAGTTTTTTAATCGTGCAGGGATCTCATGCACATCGTTTTTGTCCACTACTTGGAAGTCAAGGTTAGAATCTATTCCACTTGAAAAAAGATTTTTTAATCAATATCTTTCTCTCCTCCTCATTTTTGATAATGTGTAACCATTTTCAAACACTTATTATTAGCACAGCTCAGTATAAAAGAGAGAGGAAGCTCATACATCTTCGAGGTGCATTATAAAGCATGATTCCTGTGACTGCATATATATTAAGGGTGAAATGATGCATTGCATCCTTCTCATCTTTTCCCTAAACATAGGAGCTCAGTTCCATTTTGTAGTTAATTTAAGAACTACTTTTGAAGCCAAACAAGCAATTATGTCTGTGAACTGTAATTAAAATTATTTTCCTTTTATTTATGATCTAACAACTAGAGGTACAAAACATGAATTCTTGCAGATTCCTTGAATTATTGGGTACAAGATAAATTTCGAGTCTGAGAACTTAAAAAAGTGCATATTTGGTCCAAGTAATTTTTTTTCCCATTTTCAGGGTAATAAGACGAACACGAGTTATGCTAGAAATAATGGATCATCTGTGTCAAATTCTGAAGATGACAGCTCATCATCTTCTTGCTTCCATGGAAATTATGACAAAATTGTTTCCGCAAATGCAACCTCATCAAGTCCTATCAGCACCCTGACATCTGCATATGAAAGTAATGAATCTGGTAATTTTTGTGTTTTCTGTTTTAGCTGTTACAGTCAATACAATATTTCGACTTGACCTGAATACTAATTTCCACTAGCCGTGGTAGATATTTGTTTAGTATTGTTCTGTGGTTAGAGCTTCATACTGAAGCACTTGTGCATCTCGTAATTGTTCCATCTTTCCCCTATATCAACATTCACGCAACATGATTTACTGCAGAGGATGTTCTCCAAGTGAGTTCCAGACTTGATTCATATCCAGAGTTACCATTGACAGATGACAGTCACACCACTCATTCAAGTCCTTATGATTCTCTTCCCTGCCCAGGTATCTAATTTTATCCTTTTCCTGATCTTTTGTTATTCATTCTCATTTGATACACTCTCACTAAACCTGAAGACATACTTGAATCATGCGTATCTGTCGAAAGGAAATCTAAATGTTGCTGCAATGAATTACGCAGCTCTTGGGCATAGATATGAAAACTCTGATGGAGGCAGTGTCTTATGTGGGGCTCAAACAAAACTTGATTTGGCATCATGGGAGGATGTTTTTGGACACTGTGCTGCAGGTATTAAAGTATATTGTTAAAATCATCCTTTTCATTTCAGTTAGTGTTAAAAACCATTTGCGAAGTGGACTTGACTAATTGCTGGTTCTGGACAGGTGAGATTGCTTACAAACCGGAATCTGGGTGTTCACTGCTAGTCCAAGAAAATTGGCAGGTTGTTAGTTGTTTTACACTTCCAGATATTCTTACAAGACATCAATAACCAGCATGCCTCTAAATGTTTCTGAACTGTTTCAAACATCCTTGAAATATTGAGCTAAAAGCTTTGCTTATGATGCTCTACACTGGGCAAAGAACTGTTACCCCTTCATTTCTTTATGTTTATCTTGTAATTCTCAGTTAAAACGTTAAATCTATCAACCACGAGGCTAGAATCATGCTAATAATCTACAAGGATTGTACAATAGCAACATAATGACAGTTACTTCCAAGTTTTGATTCCTCTACTTCTTTCAAATTTTTGTTATAGCACCGTCATAATAAATCATCCTAAATCCACATGATGCTAGTTCACAGTTTTCTTCTCATCCATTATATTCATCAATTGATTTTTGTTCTTCTGTTTGACATTCTATTGAAGACAGTGCATTGCATTTGCATAGTTCAACGTTACATAAAATTTGATCTTTAATATAATATAGCTCATGATCATGAAAGTAGTTTGTTTGAGGAAAAGAACCTGTTCCTTAGAAATTAGCAGAATGTTGTGGAGTTATTTACCCATCTCTTCGTGAACAGGAAAATCCAATTGAGCGAAGTAACTTTCAGATGCTGGACTCGCATTCAGATATTGGAAATCTGATGAAGCCACATGCGGAGAATGACATGTCTCCTGTTGGTACAGAAAACTACTCTTTCTTGCTGAAAAAGCCCCTGATAAGTGGGTTACAAACGGAAGAAAGCTTGAAGAAAGTTGACAGCTTTTCCCGTTGGGTTGCCAAAGAGCTTGGAGAAGCTGATGAATTGCATATGGAGTCAAATAATGGAATTTCGTGGAATATTATGGGGGCTGAGGATTATTCCAGTATGCCAGCTGGACTACAAGAGGATTTGGATGCCCTCAGTCCGTCTCTCTCCCGGGACCAGCTATTTAGCATTATTGATTTTTCGCCGAACTGGGCTTACTCAAACTTGGAGACTAAGGTAGTTACCAAACTGGTTCTACCAACTATATAAAACGGTCTGTATGCATTGTTTCTTCAGGAAAAATTTCTGCATGATATTTTTGTTTTTCATCTACTTCAAGCTTTTTGTTTATCCATACTTGTAAGAACAAAAGATATTGGCAGTGCTGATATATATGGCTAAATTTTCACACATATAAAGAATTTCAGTATTTTAATCTTGGGGTTTTTCTAGTTCAATGTTTCACTAGTTGAAGGATCATGCAATTGTGCCTATTGTTGTCATTAATATCTCCTTGTCTTGTAACACAAAGCAGGTCCTGATATCTGGAACTTTTCTCAAGAGTGAACAAGAATTAGCAAATTGCAGATGGTCAATTATGTTTGGAGAATTGGAGGTCCCAGCAGAGGTTTTAGAAGACGGGCATCTTTGTTGCCATGCCCCACGGCACAAGCCTGGATCTGTCCCTTTCTACATAACTTGTTCCAACAGATTGGCTTGTAGTGAAGTACGAGAATTTGAATATAGGTTTGGACCTAATCAAAAGATTGGTGCTGAAGATGTATCTGAAGGTACTTCTGAGATCCAATTCTGTCAACGTTTTGAGAAGTTAATGTCCCTGAATCTTGTGTGCAACACTTACATCTTGGAAAACGATACGGAGAAACAAAATCTAGTCCATAGAATTTTTTCTTTGATGGAGAGGGAGAACCACCAGGAGGCAAAGGTGACGTCAGAAAATAACATGTCACGGACAAATGTGGCGGGGGAGCTGTTCCTTGAGAAGCAGTTAAAGGAGAAGTTCTATTCTTGGCTTCTCCATAAAGTAACTGAAGATGGCAAAGGGCCAAATGTTTTTGATGAGGGAGGTCAAGGCGCTTTGCATTTAGCAGCTGCTCTTGGTTATAATTGGGCCCTCCTGCCAATTATAGTTTCAAAAGTTAGTATAGATTTTCGTGATGTGAATGGATGGACGGCACTTCATTGGGCTGCATTTTGTGGAAGGTAGAGTGCTCCGACTCGTCCTCTGTAAAATGATGAATACCTTGTGGACCTTCTCTTATAGTTGGTTTGCATTTACATAGAACCCACATTGCTATCTCCGATAAAATTAACTGCAATAAGCTTAGTGCTTGTAAAACTTTACTATGCTAGCTTTTTAATATGCCCCGCTTATCAATTCTTTGGAGAAGTTTCTTTTTCTCTTTGTGCAAACCGATTTGTCTACTTAGCTTAAATTGAGGTTTCAGTATTTTGGAATCAAATGGATATCCCTGACCTTAACAAAACTGGCAGTTATTTATAATATTTTCCACAACTCAGAAGTGTTTAAAAAATATTTGAATCGAAAATGTTAGCCATTAAGCCCCTATTTGGTACATATTCTTTAAATTTCAATTTTTTAAACATTTTCAACCCCATGTTCTCCCGTTAAAAAATAATTTTGCACGTGAACTGCTAACTTTTCCGTACTTTTTATCAACGCATTCTCCAAATAAATCACTTTTCACTAAATCTATTTCTCAAAAAATCTACATGAAACATGCCCCAAGTCCCTTTTATCTGCATCACATTATTTTCCCTTTCCCCTTCCCCTTCCCCTTCCGTTTAAAGAAAAAAGTATAGGAAAAAATGAACTTGCAACTTTGTATTAACATGTCATTCTTGCTTACTAGGGAGGACACAGTTGCTTCCCTCATTTCTCTGGGTGCAGCTCCTGGAGCACTAACGGATCCTTCTGCTGAACATCCATTGGGTAGAACTCCTGCAGATCTGGCTTCTGCCAGTGGACACAAGGGAATATCTGGTTTTCTTGCTGAGACTTCCTTGACCAAACACCTTTCGTCTCTGACGGTGAATGATCCACAAGATTATGGTACCTCTGAAGTTTCTGAAGTGAAAGCAATCCAAACAGTTTCAGAGCGTGTAGCAATTCCAACAACTGGGCGGGATGTGCCTGACGCACTTTCACTAAAGGATTCACTTGCTGCTGTCTGTAATGCTACTCAAGCTGCTGCTCGCATTCACCAAATCTTTCGGATTCAGTCATTGCAGAGGAAACAGTTCAATGAACAGAGCTTTGATGAGCTGGTGACCCCAGAAGAGCTTGCTATTTCACTTGTAGCTGCTAAAACGAGCAGGTTAGGTCAAAATGACGGCACAAACAATGCTGCTGCCTTACACATTCAGAAAAAGTTCCGTGGATGGAAAAAGCGCAAAGAATTTCTTTTAATTCGACAGAAAATTGTTAAAATCCAGGTGCTTCCCTTCTTTCATTTTAAATGAGTTCATTACTCTTGCCTTTTCTAACGAAAGTGTCTAATGTGGGATGAAATAAGAGTAACTTCGCATTTTTAGTCCAACAAAATTGAAATATATTGTGTTGCATGACTGAATAATTCAACGGTGCACTACAGGGATGGATCTTTTAAGACTTATCTTTTTATCTATTGATCAGTCCCCAAGATTGATTGGAACTGTGCTTCTCAGTTCTGATAATAATTATTCCTGAAATCTTGTGAAATTAAAGTAAACCATTTCACTCTGTTGATTCATGCCACCTTTGGATATTAACCATTCTAATAATACTTGACTGCTTCACCGTTTATTGCTCTAGGCTCATGTAAGGGGGCATCAAGTCAGGAAAAAGTATAAACCTATTGTCTGGTCGGTGGGGATTCTGGAGAAGGTGATTTTGCGCTGGAGACGGAAAGGAGCTGGTTTGCGTGGATTTCAACGGGATGGGATTCTAAAAGGACCCAGCACACAAGGTGCACTGCAACAGGAAGACGATTACGACTTTCTGAAGGAGGGAAGAAAACAAACTGAAGAAAGGTTACAAAAAGCACTTGCTAGGGTAAAGTCCATGACTCAGTATCCAGAAGCACGAGCTCAGTACCGTAGATTGCTGACAGCTGCTGAAGGGTTGCGGGAAACTACGGTAGCTACTTCCATTTGACTACTTAATTTTCACTGTGATCATGATAGTTATTAGGACGCAGAAATATGCCTCCCCTGAGATAATCCTATTTTGAGTTTTTCCATCTCTGGTATCTAGTGTCTTGTCAAATTCAATGCATATATATGTTGTTAAACCCAGCTTAAAACTTTTTGATAGCTGCCAATTCCTCTCCTCTATTTATTTGGCAGCCTGTTCGAAAGTTTCAAATTTTTAGGACTAGGCGATCTAGTTTTTCCAGGTAATTGTCCATAATTTTTGTGCCCGTCATAACTGCGATTGCATTATAGGTCGCAATTGAACAGGTCGAGCAATCTCAAATTGATGTAACATAAAACCTTTAGACTGAAAGCGCCATGGAGACTGATTATTCTACTTCTCCCTATAACTGATAATTTCAAGATCCTTTTTTTTTATACGATATATTATTCATAGTCTAACCAAGAAAAAACTTCGTTCTAATTTCCCTCTTGTTTCTTTCTTCATTGCTTTCAGCAGGATGCTTCGGGTACGATTGAAAACAACCTGGAAGATACAATGTACCCCGAGGACGAGCTTATTGATGTTGAAACTTTGTTGGATGATGATACTTTCATGTCTATAGCATTTCAATGAGCAGGATCCAAGAACACCTTTAGATTTTGCATAGCTTTTGTCGCTGCAGAAATAAGAGACTTGATTATATTCATTTATCGTTTGTAAATATTCACAAGGCAGCTGCATTGTAGAACGTGTAAAATGACATTATCATATACATATTTCTTAACTATGAAATACCTTATCAAGCATTTGTTATGCTTGTATCATTTAACAACAAATTGAATTTCAGTTTGGCCGTGGTTGCCGGAACTTGGAAAATCTGCCCTGGTTTTAGCATCTAACGAGTGGGGATGATCTGGTTTTTCATTCTTCGTGTCTAATCTTCCGCAGTTTGGCACCGTAAACGTTCAAAGCCAAGTTACTATCGAATTTATACATTGTATAGAGTGATTGAATTTGGTTAGAACCGCAGAGGAATTCTCATCGTTTGTTAGCCCTTTTTGTCTTCCATTCTTTTTTAACTCTTTTTTCTACGTACTCATCTTCAACAGCATATTCACACAATAAAATATTCAACGTGTAATTCATAATTTTTTCTTACTTTTTAATTACATTTTTCAAAAATCAATATTTTAAATAATATTTTTCAAAAAAAATGAACACGAGACTCGTTTAATAGACAAAATGTCATCATTTGGGGGTGGGGGAGTGAATGAACAAAAGATGTAAGGCCTGTTTGATTCATCCTATTTTTCATGGAGCTTGGAAATTATTTTTCAAGTTCGAACTTTTTTTTTTTTTTTTGTTTGATAGTCAAATTTTTCTTGGCAAAACATTTCCCCCCCAAGTGACCCCCTTTTTTCTAGGTTTTTATTGAATTGGTTTTCCCACCATTTTAGTTGGAAAATTGCTTTCCAATTTTTTTTTTTTTGGGCAACGGAAATAAATTATATTTCCAATTGTAAAATCTTTTTCTATTTAATGGACAGTATTCATGGAAAACAAAAAGAATATCAAAAAATTCAAAATTTCAATATTTTCAAGTGGAAAATTATACCAATCGAAAACAATTAATTGACAATTTCTAAGAAAACAATTCTAAGTAATTCAATTCCTTGAAATTTATTTTCTTTCCACTCAAATTTCATTTTTGCTATTAAACGCTTGGAGGAAAATTAAACGAATATTACTGGAATATATTATTTCTTCAGCAAAAACCTAAGTTTCGCGCGTCACACCACTGACTCGATCGCACGAGTACAAAATTGAAATTTCTCTCTCTCCTCTAAACCTCTACACACTCTCTCTAGAAGTCCAAAACCCTTTCTCTGGTTCACAGAACGTGAAACTTCTTTCTATAACTAGCCGACTAATAAAAAAACGAGGAATTTTATCCCCCCGATCCTGATGTCTAAGTTGTCTAAATTAAATGTCTCAAATCGCAAAGTATGGGTAGTGATCGGCGTCGGCGTTGTCGGAGTTTTAATTCTCGCCGAGGTCCGCCGCCGCCGGCTTAATTCCAAAAGCTCAATTAAAGAAGATTTTGGAGCCTTTGTTGAACGCTTCGAACTTCTGCCATTTCCTCAACCCCCTCCCCCGGCCGCTCGCCTCCCCCTAGCTGGCTTCACCTTCGCCATCAATGACAAGTAAAATACTCATTCTTTTCCACTATATATTTATCTATATGTACTTATATATACATATTCCTGTAATTTAATTGGCATGGCTAGCTGTTTTTTGGTTTTGATGGAGTTCTTTTTTCTTAAAGCTGTTTTTGTTCATTTACTGGTTTTCTAGGAATGTATTTCGCGATTGTGATAAATGTTTTAGGAAGCTGCAGTTTTTTTGGGATTACTTGAGTTTAAAAGATTAAATGTATGTCAAATATAGTTTCAGGATTTGAAAAGAGGCAGCTTTAACATTTACTGTGATTTTTAATTTTATCTCAACTGGTGATATATATTGAGTTTTTCTTTCAAAAGGAAAAAACTTCGGCACGATGTCAAATAGTGCAGAGTTATGTATGAAAAAGATTTAAGTGGATTGACACAAAAGGTTGTGTGAAAAAAAATAAAATTTAACTGGTTAGTTTGGACTATGCTTTTAGATATGTTGTTTATTAATGAAGTATTTTGTTATTTGTTTATTTTTGTGATGTTTGTAGTATCGATGTGAAAGGATATGTGACGGGGTATGGAAATGCAGTTTGGAGGAGAACGCATGAGGCAGCAGGGAAGACAGCAACGGTGGTGACTGCGCTGCTGAAAAATGGCGCGACCTGTGTGGGCAGGACTGTCATGGGTGAGCTTGGATTTGGGTATATACATATACTTTTCCTTTTTCCTATATGAGCATTATTTGACTCCAATAAGAAATAGAATTAAAGCAAAAGGGAACTAGTAGTTTACTGTTTTAATCTGGCCAGAGCAAAGAACAAGTATCATCGTATAATGGTACAAACTTCAGGATCTGGTACCTGGCTGTTGAATGTTGTAATTTGCTCTGACTGGATGAGAACTATGAGATAATTGCCAACTTTACTTTCTTTTTTTGGCAAGAGAGAATCAGGTGTGGGGTTTAATTAGCAGAGTTAAAGGGTAGGTGCTGATGCATTTTTCCAATAATGATTCAGGATGACAGGGGAAAATGTGGATTATGGAACTCCAACTAACCCCCAAAAGCCTTCTAGTATTCCAGGAGGCTCGTCTAGTGGATCAGCAGTAGCCGTCGCAGCTGAGCTCGTTGATTTTGCTATTGGTATTGTCCTTTGTTTTGCTTAAGATGGAATTGCACAATTTGTCCCTGAAAGTTCCGAGTGTATGTTAAATGTTTGTTTGTTTTATCTTCTACTTTTTTCCAGCACGTGTATTTGCCCTTGTGACGCTAGTTCAGCATATGCACATTTTGACCTTTGCCATTTTTTTTTTAAATTTCTGTCTTATTACAAATGCTTTGGTGGAATATAATGAATGCTGATCAACGGAGCATTCACTTGTCAACTTTTCATTCTTATTATGTTGATTATAATTTCAGGTACTGACACTATTGGTTGTATAAGAATGCCAGCATCATTTTGTGGCGTACTTGGGTTCAGACCATCTCATGGGCTTGTATCTACAATTGGCATTCTGCCAAATTCACAAAGTTTAGATACCGTTGGTATGTATTTATGATTTTAACGTCTCTATCAAGATGGAATGAAATTTAATTGCTTAATTCCTATTCTAACAATTAGATATATTTTGCGACATTTCATCTCAGTCGAAAATTATTATTGTCTGCATGTGCTATCTCAGTCTTCTCACATGAAAGATGTATATTACTGAGAAGGATGAGTAAATCTGTCATGTAGATGAGCTGATTCTTGTGATTAGAACAGTGAACAAGATTGATTCATTTCTTTATTTCTGTACTTTTTGTATCTTTTATCATTTTACTTTAAAGATATGTTTTACCAGATTGAGAATTCGGCACTTTCTTTTCCCTGTTCCTTACAAAATGCAATTAATAAATTGGTTTTCTGTCATCCAATGTTTTCTTTCTCAGTAAGTATTATTTTTTAGGATGTTTTGCACGTGAGCCATCTGTTCTGCGTAGTGTGGGACATGTTCTACTTCAGTTAAAACCATTAGAACCTAAGAGGATGAGGAAGTTTATCGTAGCCGATGATCTTTTCCAGCTTTCCAAGGTTCCCATGCAGATGACAGTATATGCTGTAAGCAAAGTAACAGAGAAGTTATCCGGCTGTAAGTTGCAATTTTCTTCTCTGCGGCAGAATGTTTTCTGTTTCCAATTTTGATTATTTGATATAGTCCCAAGGAGCTTCTCTTTGTTTTCATTGGTCTGGTGGTATTTCAAATATTTACCGGAATAAGTAAAGTTTCAATATTTTCCTTCATTTCTGATTATGCAGACCAAACACCCAATCATATGAATTTTGGGCAGTACATTGCTTCTAAAGTGCCCAGTCTAAAAGTCTTCCTTGAAGAATCAACAAACCAGCAAAATGGAATATCTACTTTGAAAGCACTCTCTTTTGCAATGTTTCTAATGCAAAGGTATCACATAAGTAGTTGAATATATTTGATCCATTGTTCTGACTCTGATACTAACAATCATGCTAACTTAAATTACTGTGGCGCATGGTCCGTGAATCATCTCTAGCCAATTGTATAAGTGATGAGCTGTGGTTTATCAACTTATGACTTCGAGTTTGAGCATGTTTTTGAAATAGCTTCTTCACCCCTTCCCTCCCAATGAAAAAAGAAAAGAAAAATGAGAAAATGTCCCTTTTCCTTTAATGAAAGGATCAATCTTCACCTTCTTTTTCAAACTGAGATATTGGTTTCTTTCTCGCCAGCTTATGGGATGTTGCTTTTCAGATACGAATTTAAAACAAATTATGAAGAGTGGATCAGATCGGTCAAACCCAAGTTAGGCCCTGATGTCTCTGATTATGTTCAGGCAGCAATCACCACAGCACCTGATAGCATAAAAAATCTATATAAAGTTAGAACAGAAATGCGAGCTGCCCTGCAAAGCCTCTTGAAGGTACTGGTTACTATTTTCAATACAGTCAAACCGTCCTTTGCTTTTGGAGATTGACGGGAGAAGTTCAGCTTATTTTGGAATTGTTTTCATGAATATCAGAACACAGATTGTTTGGCTTTTGGGCATTATTTTGAAGGAAAAAAAATAATTTGTGAGCTTTCACTAGGGCACAATTTAGTGCTAGATGTCTGCATATAAAAATCTTTCTACGTCAAACTTTTAAATTTCCTTTTCTATTGCTAATCATTACTGCAGTTTGACGTTGTCTGACTCTCACTCACGGACGCACTATGTCACATTAATAGTGCATTTAGTTGTTCAAGTCACGTCCTTCACCGTGCAAGGCACTAACCCTCTACCTGCTGCTCTCACCGTCACAGTAATTTCCAGTGCAAATATTTACTGTAGGCTCAATTGCACTCATCACTGTAGTTTCCTTTCTTTTTCTCCCTTATGCCTTCATGTTTGTAATTAATGTCCATAATTTGTTAATCTTTTGAAGCTTTCTTGTAATGATGCATCTGTTGCCTATAGCTTCAGAATTTTGATTGGTTAAAATTTTTTGGAGCTCTGCAGATCTCCACTACTAGAAACAATAACTTTAATTATTGCCAACATCAATCTGAATTTATACCCTCCTCTGACCTATGGGCAATCATCTGCTGTTGAAGTGGCCCTCCGAATCTATATATTGTAACCTGAACATAGATATAGAAGAAATAAACATTGAACTCAATGCCAAGGGTGCCAAATTAGAGGACCGTTTCCTGTAAGCAAACAGAAGGAATGTGCTGTTTTGTTCTTAAGTTGCATTGGAGAAGATGACCCTAATAATCTTAAAATGTAACTTTTATAATGAAATTACTGATAAACTTGATTATGGTAATTTGAACAATATGTGTTTTGATTGATAATATGTTTTTTCTTGTGTTTTTTTATCAATTTTTAATTCATTGCGTTTCATCTAATTGGCCCTATTCCTTCACTTTTTAAGGATGATGGCATATTAGTAATTCCCACAGTGGCGGATCCTCCACCTAAGCTTCGCTTGAAGAAAGGTCTTGCTGCAGAGTTCCATGATAGAGTATATGCCTTGTTGAGTATAGCAACTGTGTCTGGAGGTTGTCAGGTAATTTTGTAATACAAAGTTCTTCAGCTTCCTCTCCACAGTTCTCACCATTTTTGCTACCTAATTCCACTCTTTCATGATCGAAGTTTACTGTTTTTTACCCCATCTGTATGACTTTCTTGTTCCCTACTCCGCGTTCACTTTCTACCACTATTATCAGTTCTTTCTTTTGGCCTTCTTACATACAGGTGAATATTCCATTGGGAAAACACGAGGAATCTCCAATCTCTGTATCATTTATTGCATCCCATGGAACTGATAAGTTCCTACTTGATACTGTTCTGGATATCTATTTGTCTCTTCAAGAAGAGGTCAATATTGCTTCCAATTCTTCACCCTTGCCAGATACCAATGGTAACATGGAGGCCTCTGAACTACTGAAAGAAAAGGTTCGTCTCTTTAAATTTTTTATTGGTATGATACGATTTCCTTTTGTTTAAAGTTTGTCCTGCCTGACTTTGTTATAGTCTTAAGTCCTTCCAAAATTAGATGAAGCAGTGAAGCATTAATATAGTCATTACATCAATATTTTAATGAGAACACTTTGTATCTGCAATGATGGATGGCCAGTGGCCACACTCATCTATTGTGTGTGCGATGTTGGCTTAAGTGATTCTTTCCTCTTAAGTTCTCGTCTTCTCTAAATATCGATCGTTTACTTTGCTGCAGGGGAATGCTGCATACAAGGGGAAACAGTGGAATAAGGCTGTGACCTACTATACAGAGGCCATAAAATTGAACGAGAAAAGCGCTACTTATTATTCCAATCGAGCAGCTGCTTACTTGGAGTTGGGATGGTCTGTAACATATGATTTTCTGACTGGTTTTCTTTTTTTCCATTTACTTTAGAAAGGCTTTTTTCTTAATGAATTACCTTTTAACAGCTTCCAGCAAGCTGAAAAGGATTGCACTGAGGCTATATTTCTAGATAAGAAGGTGAGAGACTTCGATTGTTATAGTTCTAAGTTCTTCTTTGGGGTTGTTGAATATTAATGGATAATCATTGGCCAAGATTTTTTAATATGTGGTTTTCTGATTCATTGAATGCTAAACTCAGGATTAATGAGCCTAGTGCGGTTTTCACAAGTTTAACCCATTTTGCAAGAAGAAAACATGCAATGCACTGGTGTAGCATTTCAAAAGCACCCATCAATCTATTTTAATGATGTTTTTAAGAGCCTTTTATTTTCCTATGCAGAACGTGAAGGCATATTTGAGGCGAGGGACAGCTCGGGAATCACTTCTTTTCTATAAGGAGGCTCTTCAAGGTCAGAATAATGTAATTTAAAAGTTTATTGATTTAACTCTCCTATCATTTTACTGCTATCTAACAGAAGGGTGTCCTTTTGTACGGCTTACCACGTGGAATGTTGACTAAATATTTAAACAAATAAATTCATCCATTCTCAAAAGAGCGTAAGCTTTTAAATGAGCTAGTTCAACATGGTACCGAAGCGCACAAATGTTTTGAATTCAAGTTTTGCTGCCCCATAATTGAAATTTGTTTAATGTTTGTTCCTTTGATAAAATGTGTATTAAGCCTACAAGGGGGGGTGCATGTTGAGGGCATAATTTGCTAATTAAGCTCCCGTTTGGCCCCCATTAAATTTATAATATATTTTTCTCTCTTTTTTTTTAATCATTCATTCTTCTATAAAATAATATTACACATGAACCAAAAATTTTTTCTTCTTTTTCAATCACACATTCTTAAAAAAAAAATTATTCCAAAAATTATAATATCAAATAATGGAGCCCAAATGAGGGCTAAATTTGTCCCCTCTGAAATCAAGCTTTTAGATGAGATATTTCAGTATGGTCAAACAACAAACTGAGCCTTATACTCAATAAATTTCGGGGCACTTCAAACGTGGAACATGCCTATTTAATATAATGTAACATGTGATCACGTCGTTGGTACATCTTATGATTTAGTAGGGATTTTGTAAGCCTGGGTATGTCCGGTTTACTTGTACATGAGTTTTGATCTATATAATTCTACATTTACCGATAAAAAAAAAAGATGTAACCTGTGGGCTATTTTTTTTTTCAATCATCCCCTCCCATCCCTTTCTGCCCATCCTACTAAATATTCTTTCTTTAGCTCTCTTATATATTTTGGTGTAACTTGCAGATTTCAAGCATGCACTCGTACTCGAACCCCAGAATAAGGTTGCAAGTATGGCTGAAAAGAGACTTAGAAAGTTGATCAGTTGAAGCTTCTCACTGGCTATTATCATCCTACCCACGGAAACATTTGATCATGCTATAGTGATACGTTGGAACACTGAGATTAAATCAACAAGCATTCATATTTCGTATTTTGATTCTTGAAAAGATAACTTGTATAAAAGTGGTCATAATTACTGAGATGAGCTCGGTATTAGGAAATTTTCCCAAAATCAGTTTGGCCTTATGTGTATTCTGTGTATATAACTGTAACTGAACCTTGTTGGTGCCACAGTGAAATTTCTTCATAAAGTACTATTGATTATTCCCGCTTGCTGTAATTTCTTGTGCGTTGTGTGCTATTCTTTCAACTTTTCTACAAGTCTATGCATTCTCCCCAGGCCTGCATTTTTCGTCTGAGGCAACTGTGCAGAAAAAATTGAAGTCCTGCACATTCTCGACCATGCTTAGCTCGATTATTTTTTTCAAATTTTTTTTTTTTTTTTGTGTAAGAAGGCATGCGAATGCTCAGGCACGACATGAAGGGCCTCTCCACACGAGCTATACTGTATATGGTTGCATTATACATAATGCAATATTTTACTTGTTACATATTTGCATGCATACTGTAGTATTCTTCGTTGAGTTTTAGAAAGTAATGATAATTGAATTCCATTAAATATTTTATTTGATTATTTACTCTATTTTAATATTTTTGGTCTAAATTTTACGAAAACTCTTGAAGAAACAATATTTATAATTACTCAATGAAGTATTAAAATAGGGAAAATTGCAATGTTGGAACACAACATTTAAGACATGTTCTCTTTATCATTTTCAAGTCGTTTTCTGTTTTTGATTTTTCAAAACAGCGAAAACGTGTTCTCTTTCCCATTTTCGAAAACCCGTTTTTGAAAACAAGTTAAAAATTTGTAAAGAAAATCCAAAACGACAAATATGTCGTTTTGGGTGTTTTTAGTTATAATTAAGTCAAAATTTTCAAAACGCGTTTTGGGCGTTTTCAAAATAATTTTTCAAAATGCAAAAAAAAACACATTTTCAAAAATCTCAAAATGGACACTCAAAATACAAAATACAGAATGAATTCAAAACTCAAAATACAAAACTGAAACACAAAGAGATAGCCCCTTAGTATTTTTAGTAATTTGGTCGCTGATTTTTTTAGTTTACCGGTTCGATCAAATGTTCTTCTATAGCCCATTTATATTCTGTTTGACACACATTCTCTAAAAATACATTCTTTCAAAATTCATTTTCAACTACATTTTTCAATAAAATAATATTTTTTTATCACATCAATAATTTTTCTTGACTTTTTAACTAAATATTTTTCATCATATCATTATTTAAAATATATTATTTTCTTAATAATGTTCATTAAACACACCCTTAATAGGAAATATTAAATAGAACGAAACAGGATTAAAGCCATGTTGGTAACACACTTTTAAAACTCATTTTCAATCACATATTTTTCAATAAAATAATATTTTTTATTACATCAATAACTTTTTTTTTTTACTTTTTAATCACATATTTCTCATTATATCACTATTTAAAATATATTTTTTTCTCAATAATATCCATCAAACCCTAAACAAGAAACGTATTAAAATCGGGTTCAAATATTTCGATTAGACAGATGGGATCCGCATTTCTAAACGGGCAAAAGATCCATTTTATCGGGTCGTATATGTATAGTTCTGGAAAGCTCTTTCTTCCTTTAGGAGCCTCATCTCTCCACACCCCAAATAACAAGTATTACATCCACACTGAGTGCTCCCTTCCGCCTCGCTCCGCAGCGCTACCATAAGCTCAATTTGGCAAACCCTTCAGGTATCCATTTTCCATTCCCCCTTCATTATACGTATTCGCATGTATGTTCAGAATTTATTCGTTGTTTGTTGAAGAAAGCTTCAAATTTGAGGACTCGTTTTAGGTTATTTTAACGAAAATCATATTTTTTCGGGTTTTAAGTGATTTATTTTTCATTTCAATTACAATTTCACGATATGAAGTTATTAATTTTTGGTCCTTTTTGCGAGAAGATTGTTTTATTTGATTTTGATTACTGTTGAAACTTATTTGGTTTTGGGTGAAGTTGAATGTGTTGCAAATTCGGAATTTTTATGGGATAGCTGAAGACAGATTTACATATGGCCAGACAGACTGGCTCTTGGGAATAAGAAATGCTGTAGTTTAGACTTGATGAAACTAATGAAATAATTGGAATAATTTGCTTTGAAGATGATTTTTTAGTACTACATATATTGCTGAAATTTAATGTAGCGGATAAAATTGTTTTCACAACTCTAGTGTAATTGATTATTATGAAGTATTTGCTGTTCGAATTTTTACAGCTTCAGTAGTGCAACTTCTTCATTCGGTATGTTTCTATAATTCTACTTTGTTACTTTGCAATGTTTTTTTAACAAGATACTATCTTCTTGGTATATGATAATATTGTCTCTGTGTGTAAATTTTTTGAAGTTTTTATTTCTTTATTTGGTTATCTTGCTGCATTTGTGTTTCTGTGTAGCATCTGTTGGGCTTGACCGACATTTCGAGATATGTCGCAATCTCAACGAATAAATGTCTTTTTTTCTTACATGTGCAGTGAATTGAATGGCAATAATACCTTGTGGAAGTACATGGGGAGTTCAGCCTCAATTTATGTCAAGATCATCCATTATAAATAAATTTTCAACATCGCCCCTTTGGTAAGCATGTTTATAAATTATATTCTAAAAATTTCTAATGTAAATTTATGGGTAGACCATTTTAATTTCTTAATTAATAAACTCTTAACACCTCATTTTTAATCCACATAGCCAGTTTATGATTCTATCTTTGCTAATTTTACTTGCTTGCTTAATCGGTTCTGTGAAAATTGTATACTGGTCAAGGAGCTCTCTAACCTTTACAAATGTATGTTACATATCTGGGGAAGTGAATTACACTCGCCCATAAAAATGTAGGACTTTTTTCGAGATGAATTAAAGAGAAATTTCTTTTGTTTTCTCGATTGTGATGATTTATTGTCCGTCAAAGTTCCAAATCACACATTTGTAAATTCATTGTTCACATTCTTTGTCGAAAATGAAAAACACAGGACAATATCATTGTTGGTATTACCAATATAACAACATACTCGTAATGCTATCTCAAAAATATTTTTCCCTTTTGGATTATGTGCTTGAAACATAGTCAAACTCAAATTAGGCATATAATAGACAATATGAAACTCCACAAAAGTTCTGTATAAAACCAATTAAGATCTTGTAATTCATGTTTTTCCATATCTAAACTTGGGAGGCGTACAAGATGCTCTCGTGGCACAAATCTTGGAATGACATAGTCTGGGAAATCGGAGCATTGACACTCAAGTTGGAAGCAAGCACTGCTAATAGATTGTTCATGTTGTCTATCGCCTTGATGGGATTCTGAATTAAAGTATTTAGAAGCATAGATGAGAAAGAGGCTTTGCTCAGATTGGTGTAATAGCTATCTGCTCCACCTCATTGAATTTGGGATTTGCTTGAAGATGTTGAGGTGGAACCGGTTGTTATGTCGTGGGAAGAACATATTTTTTGATAGAATGACGCATGGTTCATTTTGAATCAGTAGTTTTCCCACCTCATTTTTATCCTGAAATATATAAAATAATTGGTCTTTGACAGTATTGTTATGAAATGTATGTTACCACCAACGCCAGATTTCCACTTGCTGTAATAGGGTGATTGATTACTTATGGTTTCATGATAATTGCAAGCCAGCCAAAGTAGACAAGAACTCAGTACCACAATATCATGTACCTGATGGTTAATTGCCAGATGCAAGGTAGCCGAAGATTAGAATGAGATGTGCTGAACTTTTGCCAAAAGAGAGCAGAAATGCTTGTTGTAGGCTTGTAGCTGTTGCTACAATGATGGTTTTGTTAATAATAGCTTCAATTATATTGACCTCTCACCTTGGGAAGATGATGTCTTTGGTTGCTTATCCTTCCTACTGCTGCCATCAATGGATGCATTTCTTGAGGCGGCTCCTTGAGTCCAACTTTTTATAGAGGGACAAAGACTGATTGGAGCTATAGCAAGCAAAGTAATTTTTTTTGAAAGGAGGCAATGGTTTCTCCTTGAGTTCATTAACTTTTTGCAAAGGGACAGACTGATTGGGGCTCTAGTAATCAAAATATCAAAATTTTAGAAGGATGCAATGTTGTTGTGGTTTTTGACATAATAGTATGGTACCTGACATTGAGGATGCTTTCGGCGTCCTGTCATTGACATTGTTGCCACATTCCATCTATTTTTCAGTGTGTGCAGTAGCGTATATGCTATAAAGATGTAACAGATTCAAGTGCTCACAATGGAAGTTTCAACACACATTTTATTGATATCTTGAATACATTTTTATACAAAGCTGGTAAATCTATACAGCTGGACATATGCACTTCGGTTAAAGAATCTACCTAATTAAATGTACAACAATGCATCAGTTACAAAGCACAAAACAGAGTAAAGTTTATGCATGATTTTCAGCTTGGTTATGCATGATTTTTGGCTTGGTTATTGCAGCTGAATATTTCCAGATTTCCTGTGATTTTGACTTTTATGTTGCCTGATTTTCAGCTTGGTTATTGCTGCAGAATATTTCCAGATTTCCTGTGATTTTGGATTTTATGTTGCCTTTGTGTCACCTTCCTTAATATATGCATGGTTATAGTACTCAACTAAATGTTTTTTCTTCTAATGTGCATACAGTTTTGATAGACTTTTAACTCGAAGTCTATTCAGAGCTGTTTCATTCATCTAGTCTTCATGAAACCCCTCTGTGTTTTTATAGATTAAGATCATCAAATGCAGGAATACCTTTCATATATTTTGAAATAAAATAGAAGAATGTCTTTGAGTGCTTAGATCTTCTTTGGAAAAATGTACTTAAAAGTAAAACTTAGATGTCCAAAAAAGATTCTCCTTTTGGTTAAAATATAGGATGTGTAATTTTTTCTTTATGTTATTTGTGATAGTCACGACAAAAGTATCTTTTATATGCATTTTTCGACTTGACAAGTTTAGGGGAGGAGCCAGGGCTGCACTAAAAAATATTTTATGCGGTGCTGGTATGTTAAAAAAAAACAAAAAAAAATCCACAAAATTTTTTATATTTTACATTATATTTTTTTATTAAGGAAAAAATGGAATTGGGCTATAGCCCAGGCCTGCCCAGCACTAAATCCGCCTTTGTTGACACTACTATATAATAGGCAAACAAAACAAGCCGGCTAGATGGCTACTAATGGAGCAACTAAGCACAAAGCTCTTTTTCGATATTTTAATAAAGTGGTTTCAGTTAGATGTCCCCATAAGCTGTAAATTAATGAAAATGCATTAATGGAAACTGCCACCATCATTGATATTGATTAGTAGCTCTTTAATCGTAGTAGAATGTCAACTAAGTGAGCCTCATTTTTAATATGCACACATGATAGAAAAATCCACTTTTTCTGGTTTCTAGATCCTTTATATGGAACAAGGTTGACGATCTGCGAAAAACTGTGATAAGTAGGTTCAAATAGTTCTTATGGACATTTTTAACTAGAACCACTAGAGTCGAACTGGGACCAGAACAAATTGGCTGGTTCGATTCGGTTCTAATTAAATTCTGGTCAGTTTTGGTTCTTAAAACCAAGAATTTTACTTGGTTCCAGTCCAGAGCCAAAATTTTGACAATAGATGCACCAGATTTCATTGTAGTTGTTTACTAGAAAGGAAGATAAAAAATGACTGTTTTCTTATTCAATCAGATGTTATTAATGCTTGATGGAATTTATGGACGACAAAAAAATCAGTTTATTGTTTTTGTTATTTTAGAACTGGACCTAACCAGTCAGTTCGGACCCGGTTAGGTTCGATCGGGTTTAGTTCTACCATTATACATGGAACCTGACAGTTCATGCACAAAATTCTCGTACGGTCCAGTCCGGTTCTTTAAAAAACCCACACCGAACCACCTTGTGCCCACCCTGTTCTTTCATTTTCTTGTGAGGGCTTAGGGAAGTTTCTTTATTTTGTCGATGTCATATATATGAAAAGAATTCCATGATTTTATTTTTCTTAATAGCTGATTGTGCAATTAGTATTCAATCTTTGCTTTTGTTGGGTCTTATTTTCTTTTGCTGGACTTGGTATTTTATATTCTATCTTTTCCCATTCTGTTACGGACTATATTTCTTCTCATTTTTTCATTTGGTGCAACAACATTTACCTCCGGATTCTGTTATCGTGGTCTTCCATGATTCCATTCTATCTATGATTATTGTTTTCTCACGTGCAGTTTCTCCAGCAGAATCAGGTCATTGTCATCACCTAGTTCAACGTTTTTTTCTCAAGAATCCTTGAGTGCACTTTTCAGATCGGGATCATACAATAACTTACGTCAACAACGTAGAACTCGTTTGGTTGTTAGAGCTGACAGAGTGAGATTCGTCTTTTACTGTCTTCTGGGTTTTATTCATTTTTGATGTAAAGAAATTTCGTTGTCTCCCATTATAGTAAATTATGCAGTAGTAGCACTGAATATTTTCGGATGACCTTTTACTCCCAGGATTACTATACTGTGCTTGGTGTGTCTAAAAATGCCAGCAAATCAGAAATCAAAAGTGGTCAGTGATACCTTGCCTCTTTTTCTCTGCTAATGTACATTTATTTTCTATGAACTAATATTGATGTAGAACAAAAATTTAAATAGAAATAGGGAAGAGAGAGAACAAATGGGAGAAGAATGAGAAGAAATACATTATTCTAGCTAGCTTTCCTGTTTCTTTTTGGGTTCCAAATGGACCATGGTTATGATGATTTCCAGAACTTGAATCATTATTCAGCCACCAGATGTCCTCCACCAATTGAGGCATGGCTGTGAGTCTTTTTACATAGAGCAATAAATCTTGTTGTCTATTCTTCCAATGAGGCCTAGCTCAAGCGGGAAAGGCCGAGGCACCAGGACCATAAGTTTGTGAGTTGAAGTCCCACAAGAATAATCGGCATAGTCTAACTCTGCATATTCTCTGCACTTTATGCGGATTCTTTTTATTAACCGACTAACTTTGATTACTTATGTGATTATGATTGAGTAGTAAGGATTTACTTCGGTCATCGATTGCCTCACTAGAAAAATTTGATATCTTGTCTAAGCTATGGGGTCTCTTCGGCGATAGAATATTATACCTGTATTTGTTAACGTTGGTAGTGAGAAGTTATGTATCTCTTTGATTCCACATGTATGATCTAATTAGTTCATTTGCATATTTTAATGACTTCTTGAAGCAATCAAAATTTATATTGCTTTCTGTGTTTTTTGTTTTTTTTTTGTTAATTTGTTTTTTAGATTTTATTTTACTCAGTTCTACATAATAATTAAAAATTCTTGCTTGATGAAGATGTCTAAATATGTGTCAAGTTTTAATTGTTTTTTCTTTCTTCTTCAGCATATCGAAAGCTTGCCAGGAACTACCATCCTGATGTGAACAAGTAAGTTAACACTGCCACTTCAAACTAACAATTAAGCTTTTGAGTATGTTGTTGATATTTTTATGTTTTTTAATTCTTTCTGCAATCTTTCATTGGCATGCACAGAGTTCACTATATGGAAATTAGGCATCTTGTAAACCCTTTTAGTAAGGGTAGACAATTAAATAAACATATAAAATTAAATATTAGAAGTGAAACTCATCTCTCTAGTCCGCCTTCTTCTGAAGAAAAGAAAGGTTCCATTAGATTTTGATGTCATTAATTCATCATTTTCTTTAATTTTACTTGTGCTAGTACTACCTATGGCTTTCTATTAGGCATTAGCAGTTAAAGTTGAAAGCTATAAATCATGACATTCGCTTTTCTGTAGAAATTCAATGACATATTTCTGCCCATGGAATTTATTCTTTCAAAACCTGTGCAGAGAACTTTCATCAGCTTGGAAGTCAACAAATACTGTACTGGTTCATTCTTATTGAAGAGAGAACAATAAAAGTCTCCTTCTCAACTCTAAGAACAATGACACGAGAAAGGAAGAGCAATATATGCTCATCTGAAATCTTAATTTTCCCTGTAGTGGAACAAATGTCTCCTAGATTTTGAGGCCCTCATAATCCCCCCCACCCCAAATTTACCTACATTATGCTAATAGTAATACAAGCTAGGGTTTTAGCTGAAATCAAAGTTACAAATACTACATTCGTTAGTGGTAAAATGTTCACCTTGTCGTAATTCTGCACACAAGTCGTATTTTTTCAAGATATGTGCAAGAATCTTCATCAGCAAGGAAGTCAATAGAGCACTATGTTAGTAAATTCTTAACAAGGCTTCTTTCTTTTGAAGCTCTTATGTAAATGAGGAACTGTTTGCTCAATTGTATTCTTATTTCTCCTGTACTGCAGAGAACCTAATGCTGAAGAGAAGTTTAAGGAGATTAGTAATTCTTATGAGGTGAAGTATCTGATCCCTTACCCTACCCTACTCCACCCCCGCCCCTTCTCTACACTAATTTAGTTGACTATTGTTGGCTCATCATGCAAGCCAGTGGAAACTATTATTTAGGATTTGGTCAAAAATATACACTTGTTCAACAGGTTTTGTCAGATGATGAGAAACGCGCCATATATGATAGGTATGGGGAAGCTGGGCTCAAAGGTGCTGGCATGGGCACGGGGGTGAGTCTTTCTGATACAATAGAAGAGTGAACCACTAAGAAAAAGAACATAAAGAAAAATTTGCTCCTCGTACTATTTTCTCCTACATATAAATGTTTTAACATCTTATGCTTTTCAATGGCAGGATTTTAGCAATCCCTTTGATCTATTCGAGTCATTATTTGATGGCCTTGGCGGTATGGGTGGTATGGGCATGGGAGGAAGAGGCTCTCGTAACCGGGCCACTGAAGGTGAAGACCAGGTCTACAATCTGGTTTTGAATTTCAAAGAAGCTGTATTTGGGGTTGAGAAGGAGATTGAGATAACTCGCCTTGAGAGCTGCAACACTTGTGATGGATCAGGAGCGAAATCAGGGACAAAGCCAACTACGTGTGGCACTTGTGGCGGTCAAGGGCAAGTTGTCTCGTCAGCAAGGACACCACTTGGAGTCTTCCAACAGGTAATGACATGTTCTTCTTGCGGTGGGACTGGAGAAATTTCTACTCCTTGCAACACATGCAACGGTGATGGCCGAGTAAGGAAGTCAAAGCGGATTAGCTTGAAAGTTCCTGCTGGGGTCGACTCTGGTAGTCGTTTGAGGGTCAGGTCTGAGGGAAATGCCGGACGGAGAGGGGGCCCTCCCGGGGATCTTTTCGTGAGCATAGAAGTTCTTGCTGATCCTGTTTTGAAAAGGGATGACACCAACATACTTTATACTTGCAAGGTTTCATATATAGATGCTATTTTAGGAACAGCATTGAAGGTGCCAACGGTTGATGGGATGGTCGACCTTAAGATTCCACCCGGTACCCAACCTAATACAACGCTAGTTATGGCGAAAAAAGGCGTTCCCCTTTTGAACAAAAGAAATATGAGGGGAGACCAGTTGGTGAAAGTGCAAGTCGAGATTCCAAAGCGCCTAAGTACCGAGGAGAGGAAACTCATAGAAGAGATTGCCAACTTAAACAAGGCAAAAACAGCTAACAGTAGCAGATAGTGGAAGCCGACTGGCTATCTCCATTTTTCTGTAACCCTTTGCATTTGATGGTTGATGCAGTGTTGCTTACAAATGTAGCAGGCAAAATTTTCGATGACTTAAATCAATTTATATGCGACTGAATTTAGGGTTAGGAAATTTTGTGGGTTGATATTTGTATTTTTTACAACAAAGTAAAAGAGTTCGAAAGATATTAGGACATACCTTTCTGCTATTTATATGTGGAAGTCTCATATATATTTTTCTATAACTACCTTCTTGACTATGATTATTCAGAATTAGTTGGAAAGTTCTGTTTGGTTGATACCGTCTTAATATAAATTATTCGAGACAATGTTGATGAATGGTCTATGCTAATTGGATTTTTTGTAAGATGCAGTCATTTAGCGAAGTGATCATCATCAGTATATGAATTCGGAGGATGTTTTCAATAACAAAGAGCATTAGTTGGACCTATATTTTGATATATTTATATTTACATATTTGGGTTTAACCTAAATTTATGAAATAAAAGAAGAATAAAATTCTTGTTTGGCAAGAAAAAGAAAAGATTAAAAAAAAGAAATATTGTGATAGAAAGAGAAATTAGAGTGAGAGAAGCTAGAAGAAACAGTACATGCAGTGGTGCAGCATAAGTTGATCATTCTAGTTGTGTGGTTGATGGAACGAGAAAAGTATTGTATGTATTGTTCTCTTAAATAATGAAGTCGTCTTCTTCTATAAAGCTCGAGCCAATCCGAAATTTCGATTGGGTCGGCTCGTGTGCTGCCTGCTTTCTGCAGCTGCAGAAACAGCTGCGGTGATGGGAGTTTTCACTCTTCTTTGCCCAAAGAGACATTCTGTAATACAAAACAGGTCAAATTTTTTGAATTCTCGCTATAAATATGAAGGTAAAGTCTTGGGTTTGATTTTCAACTCCAATCTCTAACTTCTTTGCTCCGATATTCAGTTTTTCTTTTTTTTTTTTTTGGCTATAATTTTTCAATTTTTAGTGTTCCAAATTTAGTAACTACAAATGGATTTTACTAGTTATGAGGTTAACCAATTTAATGGTAGTTCGAGTAGTTTATTCAGCTACGATGCATTTGAAAATGTTCCAATTGACTTGGAGCATATCTAAAAGGAAGAAGTATTCGAAACTAAAAGGCCAAAGAAAGAATCCTCGGGTTGTTTGCAATAAACGACAAACAAAAAGTTGGTGTTTAAGATGGAGCGGATATTTGGAAACTATATTGCAATTAATGCGGTAAGAAACTTAGTTGGAAACCCTGTTCAAACACATTTCATTTGAATAGGCACGTATCAAAAACTTGTAAAGCGAAACCAACTAGTCTCAAATCAAAATAGACTGAACTTGTGTTTGGTGGTTCGGTTCTACTCTTTCCACTTTCGTATATTTATAGGAAAAATTTCGTGAATGAATGACTGCATACGTGGTTGTAACTAAGATGCCACTTTACATGATAGACTCATTTCACTTTACCCTATTCGTGCTGAATTATCTCCTATGCACATATACTTATTAGTGCTCTTCATGTAGACACTATAAAATTGTATTAAAAAAATCGAGTTGCTATTGAATTTTTAAAATCCTTTAATAGTGTTATATCACTTACCTCTAGTTTATGGACATGTGGTAACAAAAAAAAGTTATATTGCTACTACAAGTCATTACATTGAAAACTTTTGGATTCTAAATAAAATGAATATTGCATTTAGATTAGTAGAAGATCCTCATAATGCCAATAACATATACATGATTTTAAAAGATATTATACAAGAGTTTGATATGTGAAAAATGGTTCGAAGTTTTACTTTTTGACAATGTTAGAATGAAAAAACTTGTTATTGAAAAATTTGCTAATGATCTTAACCCTGCATTTGAAAGTTTATTTTTTCATTAGTATTGTGTATGTCAAATTATCATTTTGATTGTGAAAGATAATTTAGAACATATAAGAGGACAATTAGACAAAATCAAATAAGCAATAAATTTCATTACTACATCACCATCCAGAAAATAAACATTTAATAATTTGTATGCAGAACATGACTTACATGAGAGATCATTTGACACTGATGTAACAGATAGATGAAACTCTACATACTTTATTACATTTGTATGAAAAATATAATAAGGTTATTTTATTGTATTATAATGGTAGACATACTTACGAACCCAAATATAATTTGAAAAACCAGGAATTGTCTGTTGCATTTTGTGTAAAAAGATTCTTAAAACTTTGTTTTGATGCCACAAACGTCTGCAGTAGTATATATTACTCAACATCGTCTACATCATTTTTCTACATTGCACAAACATTTAAGAAATATAGGAGTTACCCAATTTTTTTGATGTAGTCTTATCTATGGAGTTAAAATTTTCGCATTGAAAAGATTTGTCTTCTTTATTCCTTTTAGTCTTGGTGATGAACTCTCGAGTTAATTTAACTGGTACTATAACTATTATAAAGATGATTTCAAATTACATGAATGTGAAATTATCAAATGTAAACACAGAATCTTCATTACGTGAAATGCATAAATATGATGATAAAAATGAGGTCAGAACAGATTTAGTTCCCAAAGTACATTTTCAAGAAATATTGTCAGGAATTCAGATGGTATATGGAATTTTTTAAAATCCAATTCAAGTGCTTCCTCATTTAGCTTTAGTTCATTCATATCTAGAGCGATGGATGTCAATGGTACAGATCTTAAAATTCTTTATCAGTTATCTAGTTATATGTGTATAGACATTCGTAGTGTGTTACAACACAAGAATTAGACAATTTTGTTCTTCTATCATGGTGAAGGTGTAATGAAAGGTAATAGACAATTGTATAAAAAATTGCACATGATTGACTAAAACATTCGATGTCTATGGTAGCATTGTAGTTTGCATTTAATTTAGGTGGTAGGATTTTTCCAAACGAACGATCAAGACTATAAGAAAATATATTGGAGGCTTTAATATACTTGAGGAACTGAGAATGTGCGAAGTTATATTTTCAAGAAAAAGTTGACAGTGTAATGGTCGAGGAGTTGCAGCAAATCCAATGATAGGATATTGTAAGTTTTTAAATTGATTTATTGATTTAATTATGTAGTTTTTAAATACATTTGTTTTATAAATATGAGTAGAGTTGTAACTTTTATTTAACCTACAATTAGTATAAATTGCACAAAATTTAAAAATTCATGAATTTTACAAAAAAAAAAAAAAAATCTGAGCTGGCTCGGCTCGATGAAGCTTCTAGCTAAAAGCTAGAGCATGTTTTTTGCAGAGCTGTACTTGATGTTGATGATAACATAGCATTATTCTCTGGAGATAATCAAGGCAACAATCAAACAGAAAATCAATCCAAGCATCAAGGAGCAATACACGACAGTTGATTTTCCGTAAATATAGAATGTGTAGATATATTTCCTTTTATAGCTTGTACTGTGATTGTTAGCTTTTAATACTTGTAACTATTTTCTATATAATGAAGAATCCTACGCCATAAGCAATTGTTGTGGTTTCACTATTGTCTCTAAAATCCTTTCATGGTATCAGAGCTCTATAAGATTAACCTCCACTCGATTCTATGGCCTCAGAAAATTCTTCTACGCTCTCATTTAATACTATGGTTCACATGGTAACAATTAAGCTATCATCCAACAAATTTCTTCTTTGGCGTAGCCAAGTAGTTCCCCTGTTGCAATGTCAAAAATACTATGGTTATATTGATGGCTCAACGCCTATGTCTTCCGCTACCTCTGATCCCACAGCCCACAACCTTTGGAAGCAAAATGACCAACTAGTCATGACTCTTCTTCTTTCATCTCTCACGGAGGAAGCACTCTCTGTCGTTATTGGACTTACAATTTCAAGAGAAGTCTGGAACGCTCTTGAAACTCCCTTCAGTCATAAATCTAAGGTTCGGGAACTTCAAATAAAAGATGAACTTCAAATATGCCGATTGCACCAGCTCAGAATTCTACAACAAATCAGAATTCTCATCCCATGTTAACACGTGGAAAAGCTGGAATCTCAAAGTCCAAACATTACAATTATGTTTGTCAAGTTCTTTCCTCTCCTTTATTATCATCACTATTAGTAATGAAGGAACCAAAAGGATTCTCGAGTGCTGCCGAATCACCCGAATTCCTCGCTGCAATGGAGGAAGGAATTCGAGCGATCACTCACAACCAAACGTGGGAACTAGTTCCTCGACCACCTGCTACTAATGTGGTTGATCCAAATGGGTTTTTCGGATCAAATATCATTTGGATGACTCTATTGATAGGCTCAAAGAATGCCTTGTTGCCAAAGGCTATGCTCAACTCTATGGACTTGATTTTAATGACACATTTAGTCCAGTTGTTAGAGCCTCTACAGTTCGCATTGTACTCTCTATTGCAGTCTCTCGTAGCTGAAAAATACGTCAACTTGACGTTAAAAATGCCTTCTTGCATGGTCTCCTACAAGAAGAGGTTTATATGGAACAACCATCGGGTTATATTTATGCTTCTTATCCAAATCATGTTTGTTGTCTCAGAAAGGCAATCTGTGGTTTGAAATAAGCACCGAGGGCATGGTTCCATCGCTTTAACAATTTTTTAATCAAAATTGGTTTCAATTGCAGCAAAGCTGATTCTAGTTTATTTGTTTATTCATCGGACAATGGCATCATTTATTTACTCTTATACGTGGATGATATTGTCATCACATGCAGCAATATGTCTCTCCTCGACACTTTGATTTACAAGCTACGACAAGAGTTTTCTATGAAGGATCTTGGCAATCTAAATTATTTTTTTGGCCTAGAAGTTACTCATTCTAAAAAAGGAATGTTCCTCAGCTAAGCGAAGTGAAGTATGCGAGAGATATTCTTATCCGAGCTGATCTGCATGATTCAAAGCCAATTGCAACACCAATGATTGTCTCAAATCATTTAACTACTGATGGTCCTCTCTTTCATTCACCAACAACTTATCGATCCCTTGTTGGTGCACTGCAATATCTCAAAATTACCAGGCCGAATATTACACATGCAGTAAATTTAGTTAGTCAATTCATGCATGCACCAAGAGAGCAACATTTTCAAGTCGTAAAAAGAATTCTCAGATATGTTAAAGGAACTCTCCATTTCGGATTCAACATCAGTCCATCAAGCAATCTCAAAATCTCGGCTTTCTCAG
>CAIGRP010005966.1:0-11212 GCA_903798385.1 Fraxinus cuspidata
TTTGGCTTGATTATAATTGATTCTTTATAAATTTTTTAACTTGTTTTCGAAAACGCGTTTTCGAAAATGAGAAAGAGAACGCGTTTTCACTGTTTTGGAAAATCGAAAATAGAAAATGGCTTGAAAATGGTAAAAAAAAAAAAAAACAAACAGACAAACAGACCTTTAAGTTCCAAAATCAATCTCAACTCAGTCTTACAAGAGCAACCAATTTTTACTTTCATCTAATAAACAAAATACTTAGCAAAATTTTCCATTTTCACAACACGGCCAAAATTCTATTTTTCTTTACAAAAATGTCGAATTAACCAGCCTTATTCAATACTACTCCAGTTTGAAATACTACTTGACAAATTTCGCATTATCATCAATGTTTAAGATTTTTTCCCATAAAGTCAAATTGACCGGTTGTGTCCTATAACAAATTTTGTTCCCTGACCCCAACATAAGAAAGGATTTAAGAATAATCAATCATACTACATGTACACCTTTTTTACACCATTCTTTATATTTTGTCATATTACATTGAACAGTTTTAAAAAATATACACACTTTCTCATTTTTGAAAACAATTAAACGTAAATAATAATATCAAAAATTTGAGTGTACATCTAGCATTGTTCAAAAATATTTTTAAGAATAATCGCTAGTTTTACCCTATTTCTGTCTCACTTTGTTCGACCTAAACATTTGACATTTGGATTCTAAACATAACCGACCGCGAACATAGATACAGAGCGAGGGCGAACTAATGGCGGAGAAGCCCCAGCCTGTTCGAGTTTTATACTGCGGAGAGTGCGGATTACCCGCGGAGTACTGCGAGTTTGGGCCTGAGTTCGAGAAGTGCAAACCATGGTTGATCCAGAACGCACCGGATCTCTACCCGGATCTTCTAAAAGGTGGCCCTGAAACCCTAACTCTATCCCTTTTGTAGACACAGGGCGCTTCTGATTTCGTCATTCTGAATTTGATATTCCATTTATTGTTGTTTGATTTTCAGAGGCTGATGTGAAAGACGCTGATAAAGTATCTGATCAGCTTCAGTCCACTTCAATCTCTGGCGGTAATATATGCATACCTAAACACGCACAAATACGCACACATGTATGTAGAATACATTCTATTGCGGTATTATATTTTTTGTTTCTATATGCTGTGTTTTCAGTATTAAATTTGTTCTGATTGCTAATGTTTGATAATGAAAGAATTTAGAGTTGAATATTATAATAAATCAAAATTGCAGTTCTTTATTAACCTCTTGTTATGTTTGTGTGTCAAAAATTTACTCCAAGAATGAACTGAATTGCAGAAGTGCAGTTTCATTAGATTTTTAATCCAGCCGTGATATGCTTGTATTTGATATCATTAATCGTGGCTGTTGGATTCACAGACCAATCATTTATGTTTTGAACATCAATTAGCATTATATACTCTGTTTCATCTTTGGGATTCTGTCTAAATTTTGCTACTATTTCAATGTCATAACTTAAATGACCATCTTTCTTGGTTTATTTCTCCATTTTTTGCAGTAGGTTCTTCTAAACCCAAGGGGGAAGAAGTAAAACGTCTACCTGGTGGAAAGATTAAAAAGAAGGTGAGAATTCTTGAGAATCTGTTTTTGTATCCTTAAACTTATATGGAAATATCTTTTATTGTTTCTCCCATTTATTTCATTTTTATGCCTTCCGCAGAAATTAGTTTCTTTTCTATTCCCTAGTCTTCACCTTTTTTATCCTCAAGCTTCTCATGCAAGCAGCCTTGTTGCTGGTTCCCTGCTGTAGATGTGCTTCCTGTAATAGATTTTTGGTTCCATGGATATCTTAGATCCTGACTTCCCCTTTTCTTTGTTTTCATTGCAAAAATAATAAAGATCGCCCCCATTTTAATATTTGTCGACTTTTTTTTCTTTCTTTTTCATTTTTTTGCTACAACTCCACCCATCCACCCTATTTTTTGTCAACAGGAAAATTATATACCCTCCATTGGAACATAAAGATATTTTTCTTTAAGGTATTTCTGATAAAGGTGTCCAATAGGGTTACTTCTATGTGTCAAAATAATTTGCTATTTATATGTCATCCACCTATTCCACGGTTTAAAACAATTCAATTGATGCCCAACTCAGAGTGACGTGAGCAAAAAAGGCCTCAAGGTGTTAATTGTGAGGTAGTTTTTGGAGGCGTACGCCTCACAGTCCTGCCTCAAGGCTTGTATGACGTGCACTACTCAATTCTCGAGACTTATTTACTTTGCATAGGTGTGAACTCACAGAACTTAGAAATTCTGATTGATTGATTTTTGGGAATAGCCCCCTGCCCACTTTGGGGCCCTACCAACTAAAATAATATATATTTTTCTGTTACGTTATAAATTTTTCTTCTTGTCTGTTTGTACACTTTAAATTGTTCTATAATGAATTTTGAAGATTATTTATGATTTATTACATTTATATATTTTGACTTTTTTTTTTTGGGTTTACGGTGAGGCTACGCCTCAAAATGCATAAAGGCTTATGTCTCGTCTCATGAATGGAAAACGCTTCAGTTCCCGATTAAGATCTTTTCAAGAGATCTGGATGCGAAACGTTGTTTCACTTTTGTGTATAAGAAGACATGGAAAACCACACCCAAAGTTGAAATACCTTAAAAATGTCGATGGTATATCTCAATCTAATTTTTGGCTGACCCTAGACCATTTCACAATTTCTTTTTCAAAGTCACCATTACTGAATTAAATAAAATGAGTTCTTGCACATGGCATGACAAGAGACATCAATGGCTGCAGCTTATTTTATGCTCCACCTAAACATTTCTGTTAGTTTATTAAACAAAGTTGGATGGAGTGTTTAAATCGAAACAGAACAATATTTTAGTGACTAGGTTGGAACAATACAAAGTTGGGCGACTAAGTTGGAATTTTGCTGAAAGTGGTTTAACCAACTGTATTTTTAAACCTGTCCAACATATGTTATGTTCTTTTACACCTAAAAAGATGCTGGCCTAAATTTTGTGTAAGATTTGACGCTTTCAAGTAGTAGAAGGTCGATACATTGTGAACTGATGCAATAGGATTAGAAAATCAATTCTTCTCTTTGTTTCACTATGCCTTAAAAGACTATTTATTTCTTTAGCCAAAGTTATATGATCACACTTTGATTTAGATGGGTTTACCAAAACATGAATGTAATGTGAATAAACCATAAACAAACCAACATGATTCAGTCTTTCTTGAGATATAAATGTAATTATTCCTTGCTCCCTTCTTGTACAATGGTTGTGGTATAGTGCAGTTTATGGGTTGTAGCATCCAAAAACAATTTGGTATTAGTAAGACATTGAATGTTTGATGATCAGTTTTATATGCTGAATATTTGCAAAATGAAATTTATGAATCAATTGAATGAGTTGAGGATTTGAAGAGCATAATCTGGATTCTTTCTTTCCCCACCCCTTGACTTTCATCTGTTATCTTTTCATATATGTTTGGTTCCTTTCCCCTGTGTATAATTTGTTTCTATGCTATATTATTGTTCAAAGCTAGTATCACAGTTTTTTCCTACAATTAGGATTATAGAAGTGAACAAATCTATATTCAAGAATGGATGCCGTAGAAATTAAATATAGGTCATGCTGAGCACTTGCATTATTGTGTTGAAATTTCTGGTCTAGGAACTGAGCTAAAAGTGACTCTCATTGGGTGAAATTCTCTATTGCACCCCTCCTTGCGGCCACCCACTGACCTAAAAAAAAAAAAGAAGTAAAAGAGCATTTTTGACAGATTATTTTGTGCTATTCGCCGTTTGTCATCTTACAACTCTGGTGTGATTAATAGGTTGAAATGGAATACCTTATTTGTTTCAGCCTCGCTTTGTCTAGTCAATAACTTCTAATTTTCTAGTTTTTTTTTTTTTTTTTACTACAACCTTTTCTTCATCTCGATTTCTCTACCCAGAAAATAATTTCATCTAAGTTTGACATTTAGAGGCTAGAAATTTTTAGTTATGAAGAAGTCACACTTGAAACAAACATTTGATGTTATTAATTTGGATTTATGTGTTTAGCTTCGACTAAGCTTCCAGAGACCTTTGCCAGCCTGTGCCTTTACTCTGAGACATTGAAATGAACCAAATGGGAAAGTTTCTAGATGGTGTTGGTTTCAGTTGATCTTGAATATTAGGGGGCTGTCCTACCTGTCCATTGAAGTTAGCATGTCAAAATTGGTATATTCAAGTGTCACATGGATGATACTCCTTCCTGACCTGTGCCCTTTTCTGAGCCATTGAGGTTAAGACCCAATCGGAAAACTTCTGGATGGTGGTGTTTTGAGTTGATCTTGAGTATTAGGGGCCTGTCCAAGCATTGCATTGAAGGTAGAACAGTCAAGTTGGTATATTCAAGTGTCACATGGAAAAATCAATCCCTAGACGATAAGTTCATCTAAACTCCTCAGTAGCTGCCATCGTTGTGGTAAAAGCACCACAGTTAGGTTTTACCTTTACTGCGGGGACATGTAGAGTATGGATTAGCTACTGAGCTTGTAGGTCTCAGAAAGACAACGAGACACACACTTTTACCTTAGTGGGGGTAATAAAGCACACACCCAACTGCAAGTTCTTGTTAAGAAGTTAGCTTTTACTTGGCTTTCTATTATAATTGGGATGGTGATATATGAACACATTTTAGGATAATATTATGTTTTTCAATAGCAGACCCATATGGGCAATAGTAGGTAGCACTAAAAAATATTTTGAAGTGTTTTGCAGGAGAAGCAGGAAGTTATTATTGAAAAGATGACTCGAAACAAGCGGAAATGTATCACCACTGTGAAAGGCCTAGAGCTTTTCGGTGAGAAATATGTTGCATCTGATTATGAATCATAAATTATGTTTCTGATGTAGTCTTCTGATCCCAAATGTTATAATGACTAGGTTTTCTTATGTTTCAACTTCAGGGGTTAAACTAAGCGATGCATCAAAGAAGCTAGGCAAGAAGTTTGCTACTGGAGCTTCTGTTACTAAGGTGTGCTGTGTTTCTGGTTTAAAACTTTTACACTCTAATAGCCCCCAATGTTGTAATTAAAATTTCCTTTCTACTGGATGATTCCTGCCAGGGTCCGACTGAGAAGGAGCAAATTGATGTTCAAGGAGACATATCATATGACATTGTGGAGTTCATTACAGATACATGGCCTGATGTGATCTCATTTCTTCCTTCTCTTTTAATTTTCGTCAAATGTGCCTTTTTCTTTTTGTTTGCCTTACGTTCTTCTAATTAAACAGTGATCACATAGCAGAAGTTAGGCTATTTCTTTAGCTAATAATAGAGTAAAAATATCGTAGGAGACAAATCATTCATGGATTTTATGTGCACAAATGCTAATTAACACACGCAAACACATGCTCTATCCATCCCTCTTTTTGCCATCCAGCATTTTGTTATTGCTGCATTGCTACTGTTGAAAGCTAAACTGGCTTATTGGGATCAATCTATAGTTCTAGCTTATTTTTCTTGTTGATATTAGAAAATTTTAATTGATTATGCTTTACCTAATTTGATACTTGCCAAGTGTTGTGCAAAAATATACTAAATAGCATCTAGTAGCATCCCCACCACCTGCCCCCTCACAAAAAGATCAATTTGACTAGTCAATACCAGCAGTATATCTTTTTTTTTTTTTGAGGGAAGAGCGTAGGGAGGTATGGAGCACTAACGGGAATGCCAAATGATCCTGTCTAGGACAATAATTATATTAGGCCGCCTTCAGTTGGACCAAGAATGCCGCCAACAGTTACTGATGACAATGTGGCATGCATTTCTGTATGTCCACATAGTTTTCCTAGAGCTGTGATTTATTTGTATGTGTGTTTATCTATGGGTATGCATTTTATAATCTGTGTGCATTTGTTTGTCTAATCAATTGTTGTATGATAAATCTAAGTGAACGCTTTGATGAAGCTTAAAGCATGTTGTCCTGCTGTTTCATGTATAATAGTATTCTAAGGAATTAGCCATGTGAAAGTCGAATTTTTCCTAATACCTTGTGTCGTCTTCTTCCACATTGTTAACTTCAGTTATAGATGATCTGGGACAACAACTGGGCTTCAATATGCATGCTAATATTTGTGGCTTAGAATGCTTAGTAAAATTCTTCTCCGGCAGTTTAATTTTATATCTGATAATATATTGACTCAGAACCAGAGACTTAAGTTTATTAATGCATTTGAAGTAGTATTAAAACTGGCGTGAAGCACATGGACTATAAGACCTAAATATGTTTCAGTTGCTTTTTTATTTATTTATTTATTTTTATAGGCTTAGGGCTTTAGTTCAAAATCCCGAATGGCATGTTTTATGCTTGTTTTTTTGGATTTATTCCAGTTGTGGAATGATCTAAGGTCTAATTCTTTTATGGGTTTTTAGGTCCCGGAGGCTGCAATTTTCTTTATTGAGGATGGGAAAAAGGTACCAGCTGCATAAATGCCAACTGTCCCTTTGGGCTTGAATTTCACTGAACGAAAGGAGATCTCAAATCCTAGGGTTTCCATCCAAAGTTTTATACGCACATTTAATGCCCATTTAGATTAATATTTTCACTCATGGTATATGTACCAAATTGTTGTTTGGTCTCACAATTCAGATGTGTTGAAATTAATGAATTGGTTTGTACAGTGGCCACAATGCTGTTTCTGTTTATGCATTTTGACATGACACGGAGATCAAAGTTTTGGCTTTGATGGTTTCGTTTTAATTTTTCTTTTTGCTTTACCTTTTTCACCTTAGTTTGTGTTGCCTGTTTTCTCTGCAGAACGATAAACATACCATATAAATATGTTTATATAGCAAATATAAGCAATCAATTTCACTTGATTCTGCTTGTGCTGGTGGCTTTAAGCTCTAATGATCTCTGTTTTTTTGACACTATATGATCTCAAGTTAATTACTGAGTAACACTTTTAACTTATTCAGGCGGTCTAACACGAAACTACAGTTTACAATTTTGTGCTGTTTTGTAGGTGAGTTTATTTACTTGATTTACAACAGCTGTGTAGAATGGAACATTTCCTAAACGTACTTTTCTGGTTTCCTTAAGAATTTTTTTTCAAAATTTTTATCATTATTATTTTTTTTCCTCCCACAAAATTTTAAGGGGTGTTTGGGAATTCTTTTTTTATTATTTCAATTGGACTTCATGGCTTGCGAAGGAGGCAATGGGGATGTTGGAAACAATTGTTAAGGGTATCCAACTAGGTGATGGAGGAGTAAGTTTGCCCGTGGGCATGCTAGTAGGGGTGGGGGGGGGGGGGGGGGGGGGGGGGGAAGGCACNGATGGACAGCTCCTGTGGAAGGGTCACTTAAAACTCAACATGGATGCTGCCATTGGCTTTGCCTATTATCTGGTCTAACTAAAACTTGGACTTTGATAGGATTTAAGTTCTCGTTAGAAGCTGATCGAGAATTGACGGTTGTTATCTATGGAAGATGCGGAAGCTGTAGCTCTTCGTGCGATTCTTTGTAAGTTGTTCAGAGCTTCAAGTTTGATTTCGATTTTCGCCAAATGGGAAGATTCTATTGGATATTATCATGTTATTACACGACGTTAGTTGGGATTGTTCAATTTTTATTTTTGCCCGTATAGGAATAAAGTTGTCTATGAATTAGTCTTTCACTATCTTTGATATATATTTAGGTGTTGGATTGAGAGTATTTCTTATCATATTTTAATCAAGTTACTATATTTGTCTTTATGCCCACTAGCCAAAAAGAATGCACTCCATTGATTTTGGACTTGTATAGTACATTGGGTTCATTATATGTTGGAAGCAAACAAAACACACTCATTTCATTTTACGCAATGTCAAACATTTGTGCGACAAAGCAATAAAAAGTTGAGATTAATGATATATGTATTTTGCACGCATGCACACACGGCCACAAGAGAGAGAGAGAGAGAGAGAGAGAGAGAGAGAGATCCAGACATAATAATTTGTTCCATACAAATAGTCATAATTTGATAAACTTATAAAATCATAATTGATTAGGGGCATGATTACTCTCTAATACTATGTGATAGGTGTTATGAATAAAAAGTGGTTCTATGGTTTCTTGTCTTCAAGGGAATATAATCTGCGTAAAGTAACTTTTTATTGAATAAACAATGAAAAAATGGAAGAAAAGGCCAACAGAGAACATAATAATCAACATATGTTGCAACAGTAAATATACCAGATGCCAATATGTAATGTGACGAAGTATCAAAAAACGTGTTTGTGTCTTCTCACTTGATAAGAAGTGATGTCATGAAGTATCGGAAATGTATTAAGAGAACAACCAATGTAATATTTAGTTCTGGACAAGAACACATAGGACGTAGAGTGTTTTTAGGATTGTTATCCGGATAAGACCTAAATTTCTTTTCATCTTAAACCTTTCCATCATATCAAGTTCAACCTATCAAATATTCAAGCTGTGCATTCTCTTCCATGAACCAAACACACGACAACATAACCATACACAGTATATCTTAAATTTCTAGTCTCCAAAGCCTTTTCTTCATTATTTTTTACTTTTCTAGAAAGAAATATTTTTTACTATTTAATAGATTTTCATTATTTCTATTTAAATGCAATCAAATTTCAAGAAAACAGTAATACAGATTGTTGTTTTGTAAAAGAACTGGTTGTATAGTATTGTACTAGGAAAATGACAAGGAACAAGGCCCACATGACCAGGAAATATCATAGGAAACTTGAGACAATACCTAATCAATATCCCAACCTAGATCCACTCGACGATTGATGTGTAATAATTACTATCATGTTGCTTTCCTGGAAAAAGTGCTGCTCTTGCTCTCTTTTTCTCGTGTACAAGTGGGACTCGGATCGCCCAAGCTCGAGAGCGCTCGATATGCTTCTAGTTTCACTCGGGCTTCGACATGACCTGAAACAGGCTGCTTGTAAAGGTAGGCTGCTTGACCTGGCTACAACCCTTCTAGCCCCCAGTCCATTTAAATTTTTTGGTAGAAATTTTTTTTTTTTTTTTATGTAAAATTTTTATTTCTTGTGTAATTTTATTCTTTTTACGTATTAGTCCGATCTGAAATTCGGTCCTGGATCCGCCCCGGATTGTTACCCTATGATATATGGTAAAAAAGCCAAACTGTGTCAAACAATATCATCATAGCAGCTTCATAGAATTCAAAAGCAGGTCATGGAGTGCTGTTCATAGTTATTAAGGGAGTCAAAGAGCTGTTTGGTTGGAATTAAAATCTAGATTTTCTTTTATCTAGTCAAAGTTAAACAATTAATTTTAATTACGTATTTAATGTGACTCACTACTTTTCAGCCATACATTTCATCAATTTTTCTTAAAATTTACTAAAAATCTGATTTTAATTTCTACCAAACAAGGGCTAATCAATTATTCAATAAAAGCTATCATACAAATATGTATATGCCCACACACACAAAAAGGGAGGAATGTATGCTATGCTAAGGGATAAATCTCACATTGAATAAAGAAGAAAATGTAGATCAAATACAAAGACCCGTGCTAATTTTCTTAATAAGGTTGACATTTTAAGATTAAACTCCAAATCTTAACCTCGTTTGGGCTCCATTAATTTGATAATACATTTTTTTCTCTCTTCTTTTCAACCACACATTCTCCACTAAAACAATATTATACGTAAACAAAAAAATTTCCTTATTTTTAACACATTTTAAAAAAAATAACCATTACAAAATACATTTTTCTCAAAAATACAATTATAATGGAGTTCAAACAGGGGCTTAATATGCTAGACACACGTGATTGTGACTTGGGTAAACAAATACCTAAGGTCTGGCAAGAGGACCAAATTTATCAATACAATAACATGTGAGATTGGCATTAGCTGGACGGAAACTGGTTATGATAAGACCATCCGTCTCTCTTGAAGTTAGATAGTAATAGTCAGGGGCGGATCCAGCACTCGGCGAGCCCCTGCAGTCGCCTGCGTTGGATCCGTCGGAACAGTTTTTTTTTTTACAATGAATAAATGTTTTAGGTTATATAACAGATAATTCATTTTATGTTCAAACATTTAATGTAGCCTAGTTGACTAGAACTCTCATATTGATATGGTAAGTCCTGGGTTGGCTAGAACCCTCAACAATTTTATTGTAAAATACCTTTTAGCTTTACAATTTTTATTAAATCAATGGAATTGGCGACAAAAAGACACCTTTTGATGGTGTTAATCAACTTGAGAAGGAAACGTTTGGCAAAAGACGACCTCGTGGAGATGCAAAGGAAGAAAAATGTAGTAGATTACGGAATATTTTCTTAAGAAATTTCGTTCCAGGTAGGGGCGAAAACTGTAGTAATAGAAAGCCTCATCTCTGACCATTTTCGTACGGACAAAAATTGGAGGGTAAGATTTTTGTCCCTATGAAATTTAAACAGGTCTCTCTAAAGTTTTTTGTAGGAACCAATATCAGGGAGCAAGAGTTTTGTCCATATGGAATTAAAAAGCCCTTAATTAGGGCACATTTTGTGAAAGCGGCTATCTGTACAGGGTTCCAGAATTACATATTACATTTGTCGATTTTCTATTGGACAATGGCAAAAAAAAAAAAAAAAATACCTTAAATAAAAACTTGAAGAAGGGAGAAGCAATCTGGGAGAAAGTCAAAAATTTTACCTAAGTTCGAAGGGAAAAGAAGAACAGGACAAAGGCTGAGGAGGAGCTTCAAGCTTGAATTCTCCATATTTCTCTTTATTTTACTCTGGTGATGTTCTCAATTTTTATGTGTTCGTTTACTACAAATATGTTAGGCTAAATTTTCCATTGTTAGGATGTCACAATGAAAGTTAGCTTTTAATGATTTAATTTTAATTACTACGTTTTTACGTTGAAATTGAGTATACATTGAGTTATTATAATATATTTCATTTTATGTTCATATTTTTGGCCAATCTATGAATGATTTGTGTGTTTGCTTTGAAAATAAAAGATGATTTGCTTGCTTAGCACTTGCAATAAACACCATGGCTTTAGTAGTAGATAGAGATACACTTTTACTATTTGTGCGATCTAATAAGTGAGTTTCTTTAGATCTCACTGCACTCTATGTAATATTCCAAATTATTACTACTAGTCATTAGATTTAAATTTAGGACTTAAGTGCACCATTATTAAAATTTAATGACTTTATTGGTTATTGACCAATAGT
>CAIGRP010005967.1:0-13287 GCA_903798385.1 Fraxinus cuspidata
TTCCTCACGGTAAGTGCTCGAGGACTCTTCGTCCAGCTGTCCCCAAGGATACAACAATGGAACTTGCAAAATTTGAGCTCTGAATTTCTACGTCGGCAAACTAAATTTGTATTTGAACTGAACACCAAGAATTTGACAGGACATTAGTGAAAATAATATATCTAAGCTTGTATAGTGGAAATTTGGCATGGAATACAAAATTTGGCAATTTCATGTAAGTTGTATAGTGGAAAACTAAGCTTTGTTATTGTCTATTGACACATTAATGAGTGACATGAATGGCTGCAGTTATAGGTGTTATATACTCGACACCAACCATTAACGTTAACAAACTGAAGAGTTTGGGTCACATCAGTGTTAGATGATTCAGTAGTCATTTCTAAAAAATCAAATAAAAATCAAGTATTCAACAAAGATAAATTGAACAACCGTGAGTGCTTTAGGATTACGCAAGCATCTATCTCCCGTGACAGAACGAAAATCCTGTGGAAATTAAGTACTAAATTTCTACAATGACGAACGAGTGACGTGAATGGCTGTAGTTATAAGTGTTATAAATTTAACACCAACCTTTAAAACTAATAGACAGAGAAGTTTGTTGCATTCATGTTAGTTGATTCACTAGTCATTCTAGAAAAGCAAAATTGAAATCAGTTTTTCAACAACGTTTGAATTACAATCGTTGTTGTTTGAGGCTGTTGCAAGCTTCTGCCTCCCACGATACAATGCATTCATGTTAGTTGATTCACTAATCATTCTGAAAAAACAAAATTGAAATCAATTATTTAACAACGATAATTTGAACAACATGTTCGTTCTTATATGAATCGCTTTAAAGTTTGCTATAAAATAATTTTTTATAAAATTAATTGCATAATATAATATTTTAGATTATACAATTTAATGTATATTGAAAAGAACATACAGAAGTAAACTTAACACCAACCATTAACACTAATAAATAGGGGAGTTTGGGTCACATCCTATTTAGTGGCCATTTCCAAAAAACCATAACAAAACTAGCTTTTCAACAAAGAAAAATTGAACAACCTATTTTTCTTATACGAATCTGTTTTAAGTTTGTTATAAAGTTAATTGCAGAATATAATATTCAAGATTATAGAGTTTAATGAATACGGAAAAGAACATTCAAGAATTAACTGTTGAATCAATAAATTATTTCTAATTAACAAATGGAGGGAACCAACAAATAGAGGCCCATGTAATCCTTGAAACGAATTTGCTTCCTTGTCATGAGTGCTGGAGAATTTAGTGAGCGTCCATCTCTCAAGATACTGCATGCAAAAATTGAGCACTTAATCTGTATATAAATCGAACCCTAAGAATTTTACTGGAATTGGAAGATTTAGAAACAGACAAGAACTATTAGAAATAATATGCGGATAGGGTAAATGGAATCTGAGAATTTCGTTTATGTTGAATAGTGGAAAACTAAACTTTATTATAGTCTAATGGCCCATGAATGAGTGACATAATTGGCTACTATTACGAGTGTTATACACTTAACACCAACGAAAATTAAGCACTGAATTTATACATCGACGATCTGAATCTTTATCTGGACCAAACACCAAGAATTTGATAGGAAATGAAAGGTTTACTAGCGGATAGGAACTACTAGAAATAAAATGCAGACTGGGAATGTGGAATTTGTGAATTACGTGTGTTGAATAGTAAAAAATTTAAGTTTTATTATAGGCTAATGGCCGATAAATCAGTGAGACGAATGGCTACAATTACATGTGTTTTACACCTAACATCAACCGTTAACACTAATTAATAGATGAGTTTGTATCACATCCATGTTAGTTGATTCAATAACTATTTGTTCTTGTACGAATTTGTTTTCAAACAAAGATAAATACAACAACCTATTTGTTATTATACGAATTTGTTTTAATTTTGTTATAAAATTAATTACAAAATCTAATATTACACATTATATAGTTTGATGTATAGAGAGAAAAACATATAGGGATTAACAGCTGACTCGATAAACTATTTCGAATGATAAGAGCGAAGAAAGCAACAAACCGAGGCTCGTGTAAACACAACTTCCTTAAAATAGATTCACTTTCTCACCATAAGTGTTTCGAGATTCTATGAGCACGTCTCCTAAGATACAACGGAGAAAATTGTAGAAGTTGAGCACTGAATTTCTACACAGCTGAACTGAATCTTTATCTGAACGAAACACCAAGAATTTAACATAGTGGGAAGATTTAGAACTAGATGTGAATTGTTGGAAATAATATGCAGACAGAGAATATAGAATCAAGGAATTTGGTGTGTTAAATAGTGAAAAATATGCTTTATTAGTCTAATGGCCTAATTATAAGTGACATGAATGACTATAGTTATAGTTGTTAAAAACTTTAACACCAACTATCAACACTAATCAACGGAGAAATTTGTGTTACGTTCATGTTATTTAACCATATAAACATCAGTTCTTTAACAAAGATAAATTGAACATGTTTGTTCTTATACGAATCTATTTTAAATTTATTATAAAACTAATTGCAGAATGTAATATTGAGATTATACAGTTTGATGTAAACTGAAAAGAACATATAGAAATTAATTGTTGAATCAGTAAACTATTTCTAATTACAAAAGGGTAGAAACCAGCTAATCGAGGCATGTGTAAATGCAGTATCCTTATGGCAGATTTGCTCCCTCACACCTAAGTGCTTGAGGATTCTACGAGCACTGAATTTCTACATTGATGAATTGAATATGTATCTAAATTAAACCCCAAAAGACGGGAACCAAAGATTTAAAAGCAGACATGAACTGTTCAAACAATATACAGACATAGAATATGAAATCTGGGAATTTCATGAATGTTAAATAGTGGAAAACTAAACTTTATTATAGTCTAATGGCCCATACATGAGTGACCAGTCACAGGTATTATAAACTTAACACCAACCATTAACTAGTATAAAAAAAAGAGTTATGTTAGTTGATTCTGTAAGCATTTCTGAAAACAAAATCGAAATTAGTTCTTTAACCAAAGATAAAATGAACAGCATATTTGTTCTTATACGAATCCATTTTATATTTGTTATAAAATTAATTGTAAAATATAGTATTGCACATTATATAGTTTTCTATATACTAAAAAGAACATATAGGAATTAACAATTGAATCAGTACACTATTTTGAATTAAAAAGAGAAGAACCCAGCAAACTGAAGCCTGTGTAATACAGTGTCCTTAAAATAATTTCGCTCTCTCACCATAATTGCTTGAGGATTCTGTGGGCTTGTCTCCCAGAATACAACGGCGAAATTCATAGAAATTGAGCACTGAATTTCTACATCGACGAACTAAACCCCAACAATTTGATAGGAATTGGATGATTTAAAAGCAAACAAGAATTGTTAGAAATAATAGGTAGACAAGGAATATGGAATCTGTGAATTTAGTGAGTGTTGTATAGTGGAAAACTAAACTTTATTAAAGTTTAATGGCCCATGAATGAGTAACATGAAAGGCTTCATTCACAGGTGTTATAAACGTAACGCCAACAATTAACACTAATAAACAAAGGAGTTTGTGTCACATCTATGTTATTTGATTCAGTAGCCATTCCTGAAAAACAAATCAAAATAAAGATGAATTGAACAACCTGCTTGTTCTTAAAAGAATCTGTTTTAAATTTGTCGCAAAATTAATCATAGAATGTAACATTGCAAATTATACACTTTTATGTACACTGAAAAGAACATACAATAATTAACCACCGAATCAATAAACTATTTCGATTTAGAAAAGGGTAGAAACAAGCAAATCAAAGCATATTTAAATACAGTGTCCTTAGAACAAATTCGCTTCCTTACCTTAAGTGCTTAAGAATTCTGCTAGTATCTCTCTCCCAGGATACAATGGAGAAATCTGCTAAAGTTGAGCACTGAATTTCTACACTGATGAATTGAATTTGTACCCGAACTGAGCCCCAAGAAATAGATAGGAATTGGAAGATTTGGAAGCAGACAGGGATTGATGGAAATAGTAAGCAGATAGGGAATATGGTATCCTAGAAATTCGTGTGCGTTTAACAACCCTTAATACTGACGAACAGAGGAGTTTGGGTCAGATCCGTTTAGTGGATTCAATAGCTATTTATGTATTTAACAAATCAAAATTAGTTCTTTAACATTGATAAATTGAACTACATGTTTGTTCTAGTCGAATGTGCTTTAAAAATGTCATAAAATTAATTGTAGAATATAATATTGCTGATTATACGGTTTGATGTATATTAAAAAATTATAGGAATTAACAGCCGAATCAGTAAACTATTTTGAATTACAAAAGGGAAGAAATCAGTAAATCGAGGACTATGTAAACACAGTGTCTTTAAAACAAATTCGCTCACTCGCCGTAATGATTTGAGGATTCTACAGGCGTCTATCACTAAGGATACAATGGCGAAACTTGTAGAAATTGTAGAAATTGAGCATTGAATTTCTACACCGACAAACTGAATTTGTATCTGAACCAAATCCCAAGAATTTGACATGAACTGGAAGATTTAGAAGCAGGCAGGAATTGTTGGAAATAATATGCAGACGGGGAATATGGAATCTGGATATTTCGTGTGTGTTGAATGGTGGAAAACAATGCTTTATTATAGTCAAATGACCTATGAATAAGTGACATGAATGCTGCACTTGCAGGTGTTATACACTTAACAATGACCATTAACCAACCATTAATACTAACAAACAGCAAAGTTTGGTTCACAATCATGTTAGTTGATTCAATACCCAATTTTGAAAACCAAACTATAATTAGTTCTTTAACAAAGATAAATTGAAAAACCTGTTTGTTATTATACTAATCTACTTTATGTTTACAATAAAATTAATTGTAAAATATGATATTCCAAATTATACAGTTTGATGTATACAACATAGAACATAGTGGAATTTATTGCTGAATCGGTAAACTATTTCAAATTACAAAAGGGAAGAAACCAACAAATTCAAGCAGGGGTAAACACAATGTCCTTAAAACATATTATCTCCCTCATTGTAAGTGTTTAAGGAATTTACACCAATGGATCTGCTTTGCCATCAAAGGTTGGAGGTTTGTAGCGACGGAATTGTTCCACAATTGAGCTGATGTTATTAGTGTTTACATTATGGGGTCCAGCCTGTGCTTGTTGTCTACCCAGATTTTGTACACTCCTCAACAAATCCCTGATGACCGAATCTTGATTTTGTTGGTTTTTCGACATTTTCTTAACATAAAATAAATTATGTTTTAGAAATATTAGATAACAACAAAAAGATATATAATCTCACTAATATAAATCTTTACTTGTGAAAAATTAAAATCATGTAACATTTTGTTTTCTGAAAAAATAAATAAATCATAAACAACGAAACTATCAACTATTTCTAATTTCTATGAGTCACATGAATCTTCTATGGTGGATTCTTATCATTTGTAGTAATGCATAACTCGGGTTCAGAATCCATAATCAAATCGATGAAGTTCAGTGGCTGGAATTACTCTGGTTTGAGTTCATCTTTCGGTACTGATTTGAGTTCCTCCCTAGTTTTTGATTCAGGCTACTCCTCTTGGTCTTCCTCAGGCTCCTCCTCTAGGTCTGATTCAGACTCAGGCACAGGGTCCTGCTATCTGTGATTTCTTAAGATTATGATACCTTACATTATCCTCTAAAATTAATCTTGTTCCAATCTTTAGGCAAATATAGCTCACAATCCATATCCCTAAAATCAATCTTGTCCCAACCTTTAGACAATCTTGTCCCTTTTATGATATTTTTACAGTATCCCCTAAAATCAATCTCAAGGTCGCAAGTTCTTATATGATATATCGAGAGGATAGTCCCCTCATAAAATCCAAAGGATCTTGCTTGCTCCCATTTAAATAGGAAATCTTCGACATGTTCAACAATTGTTCGCTCCCATCTCACTTCGTAGTTTATGTAATTCTCGATAGCAATTTGACCACGTTGTAGGTATGTTGGGCTATTCCTACTCATCCTAGTTGTTTTTCCAAGTCCTAAACACGTGACAAGTGTAACTTCAATTATGCTTAATCTTTAAGTGACAGTTTATCATTTCATGCTCGCATAAACAATATTTAAAAAATTTCAACCAATAAATCATACGATGTAAACGTACTTACATGTCATAACATGAAGAAAAATTGGAGATTGATCGAATAGTGAACCTCACATGCCAATGATTCTTTATAACATTGCATGTTTAAGACTTAAACAAAATTACATTGTCCTTAAAACTTTTAATCTCTATGAAAGTACTTTATTATTTTTTTATTAGAAACTTTCTAAAATAGGATTTTCTCGAAATAGAAGTTTCTAAAAATAGAACATTCTTAAATTTGGAATGGTTTGAAATATTGTTTTTCGTCTTACTAATTTGAATAACGCACGATCAAAAGACTTCCAAATGAGGAGGGGCTCACGAGTGGACCGCTTAAATTCCAATATGTTCTTAGACGGTTCTTTCAATTTTGTGAATACGCAAATAAATAAATAAAAAACTCAAACAATAAGTGGAGCTCGAAACTTCTAAAAATATGGATTTTTTAATTCATAAATATCACTCGAGGGCTAGAGCTAAACATATTAACATTTATGATACGTAAAATATGAAACATAAACGTTGAACAATTTAAGGTCTAAACTATTATCATTCAAAATCAATTGAATTTAATAAACATTTAACATTCAACTAAAAAATCTCATCAATAGAAATATATATATTTTTGTAACAGTACACATCACTATTCACTTGAATAGCTTCGCTAACTGTTCAGCACTGTTGATATGAACAGTGAACAGTGTGGCGTACTTTTCACATGAACAGTGGTAGTATACTTTTTTCCTACAACAAGGAAGACCTGTTGCTTTGATACCAAACTGTAACACCACAAGTTTTCATAAATCCTAGAGTATTGCCAAAGACTTACATTTCTTTATGTTAGATGTGGAACAGTAAAAATTTATTCATTTAATAAAAATATCTGGAATATCCATATATTTAAACTAAACATAGAAATTGCATCTTAAAAAAATAACTTAACTCATTTAAATAACATGTTTTTGAACGAAATAAACTAACTAATAATTTGAGACAAAAAAAACTTAATATTTATTTTTTTTCCTTCGATCCCCTTGATAGCTCGCATCACTATCTTGCCACAAATCCAATCGATTCGAACTAACCTGTAAAATTATTGTAAAAGTGAGTATTTGAAAAATCCAATAAGATATGCGCAGTTTCCATGCACAATTATATAACATTCCATTTAAAAACGTCATACCTCCTCTTATGGAGTATCGATGACCGAATGACACATACATCTTAGGTCATTTTAAATTTTCGAAGGATTCTTTATCTCGTTATAAAAAACTCGTAGGTCAATTGGTAATTCATACATAAATTATTGTATACATAAAGTTATATGGAAACAAACCACTTGTATGTGTGTCTTACCTCGTCATTGAAAGGTTGAAAAGAAGATAAAATCTTGTGGGTAAAAATTCTCCTATTATTTTTTCTCTACTTTTTCCCTCCTCTCTCTCTATCATGGCTCTCTATATTTTCCGTGATGAAAATAATAGGAATTCTTATAGTATTTATAGTTGAAATTCACCATTGAGTTTGTATGCAACTAGAATTTGAAAATCATGTAATATAAGGAATTTGAATAAGAATTGGTAATAGAATTACGATTATATCATATTAATGGTTTTCCTTATTAAGATAATCAACCAATCCTAATAATCTAATTGAATTTATATCAAAATAGGACATGTGGAAGTTAATTTGACATTGGTTCCATTTGACTTAGTATACTAGTTTTAGAATATTGAGTAATGGAGTTTTAATCAAAATTAGGATTATAATTAAACTTTATCAAAATCAAAATATTATTAATATTAACCTTTATGAAAATTAAAATTAAAATTAAAATAAGAGATTAACTTATCAAAGTCAACGACTTTTTTTTTTAATTATTACTCGGGCTTAAATTATCCTAATCAACTTTTTTCAAGTCCATGATACGTCATTTAATACGAATTACCTAACGAGCCCAATATTGATATACTAAAACTCCCTCTATCAAAATCTAATAATTTGGCCCAAATAAAAAGAATTAATATTTATTTAGTCCCTCAATTTTTTTTTCAAAATTATTGAAAGGCATCTAGGTCAAAAATCTTTATCATTAAATAACCTTATTCTATAAAATCTTGGGATGTTACAAACTCCCCTCCTTAAAATGAATTTCGTCCTCCAAATTCGAACATTTACATCTTCGTGCATTTGCAAATCTCTAAGTACGTCTAACACGTATAATTTCAATTACGCTTAATGTTTTAGTGAATCTATCTCATTTCATGCTCGTATGAACAATGTTATATAAAATGTGGAAAAGTTTAACTAATAATGACGTAAACAAGCTTATACATTTCATAAAATGAAGCAAGATGGCTCATAATCATTCTAAAAGAATAACATTCCATTTCAAACCTTGAAACAATTGGAGCGTGGTCGAATAGTGAACATCGCTTGCCAAGGATTTTTCATGCTAATACATGTTTAAAAATTTACAGAAACATCTTCCTTAAACTCAACATTCTTATGAAAAAAAATACATATATATATTTTTTAGAAATTTCTTAGAATAAGAATTTCTTGAAATAGAAGTTTCTAAACAAATAATTTTTTCTTAAATTTGGAGTGGTTTAAAATATTATTTTTCATCTTGTTGATTTGAATAACGCGCAACTAAAAGGATTTCAGGTGAGGAGAGGGTCACATGTGGGCTGCCCAAATTCCAAGCTCTCCTAAGACAGTTTAGAATTTTTTGACAAAGAGTTTCAATCTTCCAATACACAAATCAAGAAAACTCGAACAATTAGTGGAACAAAAGATGTTTTAAAATATAAATTTCCTAATTGGTAACCTCTATAAAAACTCATTTATTTGAAACTAATAACTCTTTATAAAAAAAAAATATCTATAGAAAGGTAGATCTGTGCTCTGATATCAAACTATAACACCCAAAATCTTCATAAACACTAAAGTGTTACAAAAAAAAAATTTACTTTTCTTTACATTAATGCGGAATGATGGATTAAATTCTTTACAAAAAATAACTGAAATATTTTTAAATTGAAATTAAACCACGGAAATTACATCTTTAAAAAACATATAATCACATAACTAATTAAATAACATGTCTTTGAACAAACTAAGCTAATAAATTTAAAGATCGAAAAACTTAATGCTTATTTTCCTTCAATATCCTGGCAACTCGTATCACCATCCTGCCACAAATCTAATCGTCCCAAACTAACTTGTAAAATTATTATAAGAGTGAGTATTTAAAAACATCCAATAAGCTACTGTAGTTTCCATACACAAATTATATACCAACATACTCTTATGAAGTATGTTGGTAACCAAGCGACACGGTCATTTTAGATCATCTTAAATTTTCGAATTACTTCATATAATTTTATAAAGAATCCGAAGGTCCGCTTGCAATTCATGCATAAATGATTGTATACATAAAGGTATATGGAAACAAACCACTTGTACGTAAGCATCATACCTCGTTATTAACTCTTTCAATTTAGTTGGGGCCATTCTACATGGAGCTTTGGAAATTGGAGGTGTTCTTGGAATTAAATCAATCACAAGCTCTATCTCACCATCTGGTGGTATCCCAGGTAGATCATTAGGAAATACCTCTAAAAATTCTTGTGCCACTAGTACATCACTAAGATTCGGATTGTGATGTGCTTCAATAACTATACATTGACCAAGTACACTACGCACCCACTATCTAGTAACTTTTATACTTTCAATGCCGATATAAATGGGAATCTGAAACTTTTTCCAATCCCGTTGAATGTGAATGGTTTCCCCAAAAAGTTGAAAGGTTACTGACTTATTTTTACAATATATAGTAGCTTGATATTTTGACAACCAATCCTACCCAGAACTATTTACACTATAACTTATCTCTTGTGTAGCATATCCTACCCAATCTTCTCATATACTTAGCAGGTACAAATGAATGTGTAGCTCCAGAATCAAATAGTACAAGTGCTGAAATGCCAAAGATCTCACTTACTTGTTACAACTGATGGATTTGTCTCGACATCTGATCTGGTAATAGTAAACACCCTAGCTGGTACCTTCTTCTGCTCTATAGGATTTTGATTACCTGGGCATGCTTTAGTAAGATGTCCCACCTTTTGACAAACATAACATGTCCTATTCTCTGTATGACATGCTCCAATATGCTGTCGACCATATTTGGGGCAAGATAATTGTGATGTCGAGGCTTTACCCTGATTTATCTTTGGACACTTACTCTAATCCCACTGTTGTTGTCCTTGCCTTGGTTGAAGCTTAGGTTTCTGACTTCGGCCCTGGAATACTCTTTTCTTTTCATTTCTAAGCCGACGTTGTCCCTGACCCTAACCCTCTCTAAACTATCGTCGAGCCTCCGGAGCACGGTTAATTCTTTGTTCAGCTTGTTCTACGACTAATGCTCTCTTTTTGCTATTGGAGAATATGAAACACCTTGAAATAACTCTTACCCCTTTGTTGTATTCCCATTTCTCTATGTTACACTAATTATTGAATTTGTTGTGATTGGCACTCAACTAGTTTTGTAAGTCTATCAATAACCACATCCCTGTTATTATCTGTGGCACTTGCTTCTTACTTTGGGGTTCTAGCTTCTCCACTACATTCACATCTAGTTCTTACAATGACTACAATACCTGTTTACAAAAAAAATTGTAATAAAGATTGGCCAATATAATGAAGCACGAAAAGAGTAATATAACAAATAAAACTTAGTGCCAAAGCTGTCCTCTTTCATACTCAAAGGTCATGTACATGGACAGTCAATAGAGTTATAACCTTGCTTTGATATCAATCTCTATCACATCCCATTTAATAGATAATCATCCACTCACTTGTATAGAAATAAAAATTTGACAACTTGACCTAGGTGTACAATCGATTGCACATTATATTTTTTTTCAAAGATAGAATGAAATAAGCATCTTCATAATAAGGTCCCTGTATATCCTCACCTAATCACCTATGATGTTCAAATAGCATATTAAAACAAAATACTATATAACCAAATTTCAATATATTTTACATTGAGTTTACAAAAGTATCTATTATACCATTTCAAAAGTTATATATATACAATACATGACCCCCAAAAATATATTACAACATATTGTAAGGCCAAAACAATAGCCCACAACATAACCCTACAGGTCATCATCCATGTACATCGAACTTTGAAATCCCGTAAGAGCTTCACAGCCAGCCATGTCCTCGATGAAGTTCCATGCACATCTACAATACAAGAACTACATAAGCTAATGCCCAACAAGTAAAAATCATGCATGCCATGAGTATAAGTAATATGAGTATATGCCGCCATTTCATTTCTTTAAAACATCGTACTAAAATGCATCATATTCAAATATCCATCAAAGTTGACTTGAAATAGTTTTCATTTGAAATTCTTTTCCTTTCGTTTAGCTTTTGACCTACATACTATGCACCAGATAGAGCTCTGCGCAATATAAATACCAATAATCAATAATCAAATGTCAAATATGATATCGACACAGACGAGTGGATCATGCTCTTGTGACCACTAGAAGTACATCTCCTAACTGCCCCTATGATCACCCAAGAAGTATCCCACCCACAGTGTCAATAATCATAATATCACAAATGCACAATCAAGTGGTCCACCCTCCATGATTACCAAAAGCACATCCCCTATCTACCCTTGCGATCATCTGAGAAGTCTCACCCGCAATGCCAAAACATATCACATAAGCATATCTCACATACCTCAGTGCCCTAGAAGTGGTCGATAAAATACTCTCTAATGTAAATTCATTTTCCCAATTTCCCGTGCATGCTAGATGTTTTTAACGATGGACATATGTCATGCATGCACGTGCAAATACTTGTGAATGACATGCTCAATCGATACTTTTTGGAGCCACATGCTCAATAATCGTAACCATCATATGATATGCTATGATCTTCTTATCAAGGTCATAAATGTTACAACAATACTCTATAGAGAATAATTCATGAGTACTATGTTTTTGCATCATAGTTGTAAATAGATTTTTACTCATATTTTTGCCTCTATGTGTGATTTTCTCTATGAGGTGTAGGTCAAGTCCTTTTTTCACCTAACTTCGAAAGATGACCTATATTACCATCTAATATTAAACACGATCCTTAATTCGATAACCCTAACACACACACACACAACCCTTTACTATGAACATTAATGTCAACATAGTTTAGATAATGTTAGTACTTCAAGTTACCGATTGTAACACCCCAAATTTTAATAACGTTGTAGTGTTACCAAAAAAACTTACTTTTCTTTACATTAAATGCAGGATACAATAGTATAACCTGCAAAAACTGACCACTAAATTTCAACACCGACGAACTGAATTTGTATCTAAAACAAGCACCAAGAATTTGACACGAACTGGAAGATTTAGAAATAGATAGAAACTGTTAAAAATATTGTGCTGGCATAGAATATGGAATCTAGGAATTTCGTGAGTGTAGAATAGTGGACAACTAAACTTTATTATAGTCAAATGGCCCATGAATAAGTGACATGAATGATTGCAATTATAGGTGATATACTTAACACCAACCATTAACCTTAATAAACAAAGGTGTTTGGGTCACATCCATGTTAGTTGATTTAGTAGCTATTTTTGAAATTCCAAATCATAAGCAGTTCTTTAACAAAGATAAATTAGAAAAACTTTTTATTCTTATAAGAATCTGTTTTATATTTGTTATAAAATTAATTTTAGAATATAATATTGCAGATTATACAGTTTGATATATACTGCAAAGAACATAAATGAATTAATGGTTGAATCGTTAAACTATTTCAAATTATAAAAATGAAGAAACTAGCAAATTGAGGCTGGTGTAAACACAATGAAACAAATTCATTCCCTTATTGTAAGCGCTTAAGGATTCTGCGAGTGTTTGCCTCCCAGGATACAGTAGAGAAACCAGCAAAACTAAGCTATGATTCTACACTGGCGAACTGATTATGTATCTAAAAAGAACACCAAGAATTTGATAGGAACTAGAAGATTTAGATGTAATGACCCAAATAAAATTCGTTCCAAATAATAAGATCTAT
>CAIGRP010005975.1:0-12931 GCA_903798385.1 Fraxinus cuspidata
GATTCAACTCCATAGCACCTTATCTGACAAAATAAATTCTCGAACCCTTGACCTTGGTCGTGGAAACAACAATCCAACCAACCAAGACAAGCTGAATTGGTTTGGCAGATCCTAGTGAGTCTTATTTAATCAATTCAAATGTAGCCTAATGATACAACTCACGAAGCACACTTAGGAAATTAAGAAAAATAGCAAAAATAAATTCTAATGCAATAGTTTCAAAATTAACAAAACCAAAACCAAACCGGATTTTCGGATAAATAGAAATAGAAAGCTTTACCCCTATAAAGATGAAATTTGCCTTTAAACCGTATGATCTCGAAAGAGTCTTTGCCTTGAGTTTTGCTTAGAAATCCATTTCTACTTTAAGATGATAACTAAAATCCAAGAAATACAATTGTAGTTCGGACTGAATCACTATATATGCATTTAACAAATTATTCAAATTTGTATTTTTGTGCTAAATGCAGGGCCAGGTTACGACCAGATTCGTCCCCATAAAGTAATTTTCCATCCAATGACTGGTCTCTGTATCCAAAGGAAATCACTTTATGAACCCTTGGTTTTAAGTCCATGCTCTGAGGCTGAAGCATGGACATATACACCAAAGAAAACAATACTAATTAAGGGCACATATTTCTGTCTACAAGCAGATGAATTGGAGCTACCAGCAAAACTTGGTGTAATATGCAGTTATGCAAATTCAACATGGGAAACTATCTCAGACTCTAAAATGCACCTCTCTTCTAAACTAGAAGATGGCAGCAGTGTTTGCTTGGACATCAACTCGAACAATTCTATTGTTACGATTGCTTGCAAATGCTTAAATAGAAACAGTACCTGTGACCCGGGAAGCCAGTGGTTCAAAATCATTGATAGCACAAGATATACATCTGCTACGAAATCCCCAGTGGGGATCATCTCGATCTTCAATTTCATGGCAAAGAATTTGTTAGCAAGTTTTAGCTGGTAGCATGATACATAGAAGATTCATGAAACATTTAAATATGATGTTCACGTAGTTAACATGAAATAGGAAATAAAGAGATTGTCATTGGAAAATAGAAAGAATATGTTTCGGTACATAGTACTTGACAGAGGAGACACTACAATTGATAAGATTTGAGCTTCTTTTCTTTCTTAACATTGTCGAGTACTGACTAGTCTATCTTACTCAACGTGTCACAGTAGTGATGACAATTTGATACAGATAAATCAAGAAGAATACTGATTGTATAAATGACATAGCCATTACAGGCTAGTTGTTGCAAGGTCACAACAATAATGATTTCACAAGAAAAATCCTACTTTCAGTCTCTTATTTATTGAATGTGATTTCTTTTGTTGGCAATGAAAACAGTGACATGTACCTTCTTCACATGATCACATCTTGATAATTTAGTAAATTGGTAAATCGTGGAGATGATGATATTTAATGAAAACATAGATAAAAATACGATGCCAATCTAAGGACACTTAACAGCAGCTCAAGCCTTGACTGACGGCCATAATAAATCAATATATTAATTAGGTAAATAAGAGAGAGAGAAAACAGAAAGGTCTAAAAGGATGTAATCCCCCCAGTATATTGATCAAGCAGCACAAGAAAACAAGCTTCGACACAAACTTTCAAGCTCGATAGCATAAAAGTTCTGAAGTTGGTTGTAAAAAAATTATCCAATGCCACATTTCGCCTTGCATTAATATGCGAATAGAAGCCCTAATTATGAGATGAATTCAACAAAAATATTGTCGGCGCAGTTTGAACAAAAAGGCTCGGTCTCCCATTGCATTGCCTCCTTCCACTATCTCTCTCTGTGGTGTAATCTTTGTCCACAAACCTATAAAGAAGTGGACCACGATGTAAAAAAGCTTCAACAAAAATGCTTCTTTTACTTCTAGCTGGAAAACTAAATATGAGACCAAAAATAAGTAAAATAACCCGTTCCTTTATATCATCTTCATTTCCAAGATACAGGCATAATTTAATGCAGGATGAACTAGAAGAAGTGGAATTGCAGGGAGAAGAGAACTAGAAGAAGAAAAGGGGGAAGAAGCCGTGAAAGAAAGGGGAAGGATGAAGAAACGTGGGGAAAAGGAGATAACTTGGTAGCCGTCAATCGTAATTTCAGTCAATCATCGTCTAACTCAACAACAATGAAAATATCCAATAAATAGTAAAAACATAATCTACTAGTGATGGGTTTGGGCCAACCCACTACCACAAGCCCAATAATAACAAAAACATAATTAAATAAAAATCAACAATAAAATAGATCGTGATGTCCACGTCATAAATTGGTGTCAGATTCACATTCAAGTTCCTTTAGTTCAGGATTAAAAGTACATAAAGAACAAAGATAGTCCCATGTATAATACTATATAAATAGTAGAATTCTTTGCAGAGAATTAAAATACTTCAAAATTTAAATTCAAACCAAGGGATGTACATTTTTGTTCACTTGGCATGTGCATTTTCCTTTGATTGGGAATTGGAATCTAACTTCTGAAACAGAATTCTTTATATGTTTTTTCATTAATAAATTTACCATTTTGAAAAGTTTGCAATCATTTTAATTCGAAATAGTAAGAAAAATAATTATTTGAAACAAAGATTTGGGGATATGTAAAAAAAATGTTGCATGGTCAGAAATTATCTAACATAAGTTAGTCTTAGCATGTGACTACATCAGGTCAATAGAGAAGGACCATAAAATCGAATGTCACTTCTGATATTGTCAAATTCTTGTTACATACACTGTTTTAGATCAATCAAAATTAGTAGAATAGCAGCTTAATGAAGATAATTAGTATAAAAGCTTGAGAATTTCTAAGTGAATGCTTTTACTGTTTATCATGCAAATAAAATGATAAAAGAAAAACCTGTTTCTCAAGCTTCCTTACTCTAGCTTCTGCTTCCTCACAAATGTCCTCGGCAATGCTGAGCTGTAAACAAACTTTGAACCAAGGTATTGGAGCGAAGGACGCTATTCAAACAAGGAATAAAAAGGATATACACCTTTTTGAGTATACTCTCATTTTCTTCTTGTAGCATATCAAGCTGCCAATAAGCAGACAATAGCTCGAAGAAAGACAAGCGGATAAACAAATTCTTTTCAGAAGCAGAAATCAACTGCATTATGTGCAGAGCCATGGTTCAATGTTTTGTATATGAAAAACATACTCCATCCTGATGGGGAGAAGATGTGTGCTCATCCATTATCTTTCAAGTTTAATTGCGCCAAATCTGGGGAAAACCTGCAGTTCACATAGGTATATGTGTGTGCAGCAAATAAATCCCATGAAATGCAACTATTAGTATGTATGGGTGTGCTTCTTTCTAAAATAAAGTTCTTTTTTTTTTTTTGGGGAAGAAGCACACCCCAAACATGCTCTATATTATCCAACCATTGGCTCAAAGATGAAGCTTTCACTCATTACAAACAAGCATTTGGATTGCTCACACTTTCGTGTGAATGGAAAGGCATATCCCCCATATACAATGGACATGATGCTTTAAGCCAAATAAATATCATATGCAATATAATATGATAAATTTTGAGGTGATAAAGAAATTTCAAAAGAGACAAACTTTCATTAGAAAACAGTAGAAGCTGAGCATGTCATTCATGGGAAGTTCAAAATAAGAAAATAACTAGTTTCTCAAATAGGTGAAGGATAGAGTATTCACTTTTTCTCTCTTGGTATATTGGTAGGAGGATCAATAGGTGATCATATATTACATTGTTCGCCCTAGTTATGAATTTAGGTATTCATAATAATAAAAGAATAACAAAAATTACAGAGTTCATAACCAAATTGTGAAATCTTGATCATGGAAAAATTGGATCTTGCACCCAGAATTTTATTCAACCTCAAAAGTCTTCAAACCCTAGATTTTGTTATTTGATCTTGATGATTATGCGTTTTTTTCCCCCAAATTGTGTGGAACTCCATCAAAAGTGTCAAAAACTTGTATTTATACTCCTCCCCCCGTTTGTGTGGAATGTAGGATTTTTATGGGCTTCAAAACGGGCCAAAAACGCTCCGTAGATACACCCAAGCATGCCTCGACGCCATGGAAGTGGTGCCTCGGCAACATGATTGTGGCGCCACCTTTACGGGGAAAATCTGCATTGTAATTCCTTTAGTATTTTTAGTATAACTTTCTCTCCCAATATCTGATTTTGGAGATTCAAATTGGGTTGTAAAGATAATTCAAAATGCTACAAATTTACTAGAAATAGCTATTTTCCAATTCGAAATTTTATGGGGTCAAAAATGGGTTTCAATATTGAGTTAAAAATCTGGAACATACTTGTACGGTTGAAAATTGATTAGTGTTCATATTTTGACCATATGCCACTCCTTTTTTACTTCTAATCGCAAATTGACCATAACATTCTCGAATCTTCATCGTGAGATCCGACACAACTTTGAGTATTTACACTTCAGCCCTCAAACTTTGAATCTTGCCCATTTTGGCTTCTTTCTTTCAATTTCACTTCCATTCATCGAGTTCCACCTAATAACACATTATATAATAAATTTGGCTATAATTTCATTGAAAGAACTACAAAATCTCAATATTTTAGAGGTCGAATAAGTGTATAAAGTACACTTATCATGTGAATTGGCGTGGATGGCCTTCTTGTTGATGTTGAGCAAGCAAGTGGTCATCCAGTAAGTTCCGAGTGACGTGATCTAACAAATAGGAAAGTAGAAAGGGAAAAAAAAAAAAACTAGTTTTCCATCTGATTAGTGTATAGAATCTAGATTATCACGACAAAAGTTATTCCATAAAAAAATAGTAAATAAGAAACATAACATAAGCCACAAAAAAATTCATTTATAATTTCTTGAGTAGTATTAGAATTGGTGCAATTTGCAAAAATAATTCGTTGTCATATGCACGAGAATACAACTATAAAATAGATTGACGATAAGATTTCTGCAGCTAAATTACGATTGGCACCGTTAGCATTACAAATATCAACTCCAATACATAGCTATAAACAAAATGCACTCACGGGCGAGGTAGACGTGGCCGAACTTGCCTTTGCCAAGAGGTTTACCGATTTGGAAATCGGCAATGGTTCTCGCAATGGGTTTTGGATTGAGCAGTTATTGAAAATCAATGAGGATGGGATTGTAGAATTACGTAGACAATGAAGGAATTTGGGAATTAGGGCAGAATTGAATCTGTCTTTTTGAGAGGGAACGAGGAAGAGGAGGATTGAATTTGAATAGGTATTTATAGAAGTGACTTAGATGTAACAACAGAAAAAATTGAAGACCTTAACCCCGTTTGCACCCGTTGAAATTATAATACATTTTTCTATCTTCTTTTTCACTACACAATTTTCAATAAAATAATATTACATGTACATCAAAATCTTTTAATTCTTTTTCAATCATTCATCCTCAAAAAAAAAAAAAAATTAATTTCAAGGGAAAATTCAATTGAACCAGAAAAACTAGCCCAACTGCCTCGATCGGATTTGATTTTGGGTTGGAATTCCACCTAATCCAAACTGTCGATCATCGGATTAGTTTTGAATCCGATCATACTCGATCCGTGCCTGCCTTAGTGGCAACCCCGACATAAGTGACCTTCCATTGTGGCATTTTGATAGGAGAGGGGCCTATTCACTGTGAAGTCAGGTTCCTTGATGGTGTAACATTAAAGAATTCAAGCTCTCAAGGGCTCACCAATCCTCTATGAGCATGGTAGAAAGCCCTGTGGAACCTCAACGTCCCATATAAGGCGAAAATATTCGTATGGAAGATCTTTCTGGGAATTATACCTACAAATTTGGCACGCAAAATAGACACATCTCAATGGATGCTCAATGCGGTAGGTGTGGATTCGATTGAGAAAACTCTTCTCATGCCCTGTTTCGATGTTCTTTGATGGAGAAATCTTGAGTCTATTTGCAGATTTAGTGATTGATTTTTCAGCATGACGGTGCCGTGAAAATATTCTTGGCAGCCTGGACGACGCTGGACATGGAAGATTTGGAGCTGTTTGTAGTTGTGGCGTGGAGTGTACGGAATACTCGAAATTCTCTTATCTTCGAGTGCATTCATGGCTGACCTGAACAAACTCTCCAGTGGGATGCAGGTTTCATTAAGATATTAGGAAGCTAGATCGTCGGAGCTCATTAAACTTTAACGAACGGTGTAATTCAATTGAAACTCAAAAATAAGCATACGAATTTCAAAATTGGTCTGATCAAACAAATCACCATCTTGTGGAAACATGTTAAATAATAAAATCTACAACGAGCAATTTGATTCGATTATAAGCATACGACTTTCAAAATTGGTTAGTTCAAACAAATCACTATATTGTGAAAACGTTAAAAGGATAAATTCATATCAATGAAATATCAAAACATAGGTCAACATATAAGACATCTTAATAATGTAGGCATTTTAAGATGAAACCATAAGACTTATGGTTGGCTGATAGGTGGTGACACATCCAACCCCTAAGAAATTGAAATTGAAATTGAATGTGGATGCAGCAATGGAGTGAGGTAGATATGTATATGGTGTTGGGGCTATTGCAATGAACACGGCGAGATGGTGGCTGATCTCCTAACAGTTCTCATAGGCAACATTGAACTGCTGTTGGGAGAATGCAAGGTTTCGAGACAAGGCTGATTCTGAGATTTTGGATGCCCCATAAGACATTTTAAAATGGGGCCCCTTTTTTCATAAATATCGTACCCTTTTAACTAACATAATACTAAAACTTTCAAATTTTAAAATTATTATATATAACAAGAAAAAAAAAAAAATTTGGTGCCCTACATACTAAGGCCCTGTGCGGTCGCACCACCCATGCACCCTCAGGACCGCCCATGTTGAGGGAAGGACTGAAATGGGCACGAGATCGAGATCTGGAAATATTCTGTTGAGACTGGCTACTGCAACATTGCGACTGCAATTCAGAATTCAAACCACCACGCACCACAAGGAGCAATAATCTATGCTGGATAGCATAAAAGACTAGTACATGCACTATGTTTATAAGAACGAGAAAACAAATTTCAAACTTAGATTAAGTTAAATGCTGGATAGCATAAAAGATCCCCGTTGGCTGTGAACAAGTTATCGAACATTGCATTCATAAGAGAATAGATTTAATAATCGTACGATGAGTTCAATAAGAAAAACTGTCGGCATATTTTGAAAAGAGAAGCTCATTCTTCCATTGCATCACCTCCTTCAATCACTTCCACTATCTCTCTCAGTGGGGTAATCTTTGTCCTCAATACCTCTGAAAGGAATATAAATATCATAGCGATTACGTTAATAACTCATTCAAGATGTGCACAACATCGTAAAAAATCTTTATTAATAATGCTTTCTTTTACTTCTGTCCAGCAAACTAAGGCATGTTTGGCACGAGTATTGAGAAGCCAAAAGCTGATTTTGATACTAAGAAACCGTTTTGTGGTTGTTTGGACAATTTCCTTTGCCTAATTAGAAGAGCTCTTAGAGGAAGTTGGCCAAACTTGACTTCCTCGAGAAGCCATTCTATAAAAAGCAGCTACCCAAACGGGCCCTAATTATGTGTACAAAATTAAATGGAATGAAGATACTGACCAGTCTTTTTGGAAAATGAATAACCCTTCTCACTAATATAGGTACGGGGATTCGGCAACATGTGGTTTCTCAGATATTCCTTCTCCCCCTGAAAGGCAAAAATAACTTGATTGTAGAAGCCACTTTCCACTAGTACCAAGATGCATTAAATACGGTTGATATACTCGGAAAAACAATCAAGGATTGATCATTAAAAAAGAAGAAAACAAACCTTGGTTATGACACAGATATCTACATTGCTTCCACTTCCCAAGTCATTGAATATGCCAGAGCATATGGCCTCAGATACTAATTTTACACCTTCATCCCTCTATCAATTTATTTGTTTAATTATTATGAAGGATTCAAGATTTATCAAATCGAGAAATTCTATGCATTTCAGAAAAATAAAATACTGCATACATACAGTCAGCCCTTCACGGTATTTTGACTCAAAGACAGCCATTGCAGCAAGGGAACCGGAACCCATTGTGGCGAATGGGAGAGTGTCAGTTGAACCATGTGGATATATCTGGAAAATAAGTCATTCAAGACTACAAATATCGCATGATTAAAAAAAATGATTTCGATAGATCTAGACGCAAAAGTAACTCACAGTATGTAAATGTGGGCCTGTGACATCAACTCCACCAAGCACCAAAGCAGCTGAGACATGTCCTTGGTAGCTAATAGAGGAATAAAATTTAGGCCTTCTAGAATTACATTATAAGAAAACTGATAATGCTCGGAACACGAGATCACCTGAAAAGATGAGACTTCAACAATGAAAGAGCTGTCACAACCCTCGACTCACGACCAGTGTGATAACGATGTAGCTTCAGCTGGGAACTAACCATGTCTGGAAAAAGCAATAGCAATATGAAAATAAAACTAAACAAACAGATAAATTAGAAAAGAACATGCTGATTGCACCGCAACATGAAACAAAAATTAAGGATACCTGTAACAGCTTCTGTATCAGCAGCAGTCCCAGCTCCACAGCAGTAAATATTTGGGGCCATGTAATGAATTTTCTCGCAATTCTTATCCGCAACAATGGGTCCTTCGGTGGCTCGTGTGTCTGCTCCAAGAATGACACCATCCTGAATAATAATGGATTGTTAACAGAGGATGAGTTAATTATGCATCTAGCCACACTCTTCATGTCTTATGAACCAGGATCACCGAATGTATTCAAGAAAGCAATATCGTGTATAAAGTAAAGGATGTGATAAATATATAAAAAAAGCTGGTTATGTTGATTTTTTTCTGTTATATATAGAACAACTTTTCGAAGGATGCCTATATTATTTCACAGAAGCTTCATTAAAATAATGTGGTTTAGCGTTTCTATTAAATTCACTCAGGCTTTCCACAGTTGTCGGAATCAACTACAGTGTCGATGCTAATAGATCATCATTGCAGGAAATATGTGTCTTATCTGCACCTCATTCTCTGCTTATATATCAGGCAGTACTTCCTTCTTCAATCCATAATCGAAGTAGATAAAAAATGTGGAAAATCTGACTGCAATTTCAAAGTTTGAATTAATGTTCTCCGCCATGTTTCAGTTGTCTTCTATGCACCTTTTCATGATGAAAAACCAAACTAATAGGTTAAGGAGGATGGGATTTTAATTCATCTCTCCTAACATATAACCGATACACTTATATTTATATGCGACTTGACTTGTAAAAACATCGTTCCAAATAAATATAAGATCATTAACATACCATAAATGACAAAGTCAACATAGTAAAGATACGAAAAACAAAAATAACATTCTCAAATGCTGGTGAAAGAAATACAAAAAATAGTTGACCAGTATCCAATAGAATCTCATGACAAATACAAAGTAAATATATCGCTGTTAGTACCACAGTCAGATAACTATATTGCCTCTACATTTTTCTTATTGTTGTGGTGGTGGGAGGTGATATTCGTTATGGTTCCATCCCCTCTATATTCCATGAAAATATTATAAGTCCATGTCCATCTTTTCTCCAAAAAATATTCCCAACTAAATCAAGATGTGAAAGGTATATACACTGAGCCAAGTTAGCATTACATCTATATGGCAATTGGCATCAGCATACAGACCGATAACAATGTATAGTATTATCTATTCTGCTACCACCACTACTTGAGACAAACAACCTTCAACCATTCTCGGCACAATTGTGATACCTTGTTGCAAATGATGATGAACCCATAAGTCACCCACACCCCAACTCTCATATCTGTCCTTAAATTGGATAATCAGCATTCCTAACTCTTTTTAAGCATACTATAGAGGTGCATAATGGTAGGTTATACAATTTTACAGCGGATATACACAAACATACATACAACTAAGAGAGATTCTTTTAACCATAAAAAACCCAAAACTGAGCAAACACTTTGTTTGACTATTCATTTAACCACAACCAATGAACCAAAACCCAGTAACATATTCTCAAACCCTTGTGTTTGGCTAATCAAAACCTAAAACATCAATCCATTTTTGCTTCCCAGAGGAACAAAAATCAGACTAATAATGTACTGTGAAAAGCTACTTTGTCAGTTAAAAAATAAAACTACCCTGATAAAAACTCACAAAATTCCCAATTAATAGTCTTGCAATAATTAATTCCCATACATAACAAACCCAGAATCCTACAAAAAGCAATCAACCATTACCAAAAAAAAAAAAATTGAGAGAGAGGAGAAGAATAAATCACTAAAAACAGAGGGAAATAATCTCAATCACCTTAAAAATTAAGCCGACAATGGTGGTCCCAGTCTTGAGAAATGAGGGTTCCTTCAAACCCTTCTTGACAAGCATGTCATTCCTCTTGCACAAATCAAAGCTGAACCCACCTTTAGGTAGCATCTCCATTGCTTCCCTTGACATCTTTACTAACTATTCTTCTAAATTGATCTATTCAAGAAAAAAAAATCAAATTCTATTATAACGATTAAGAGCTAAAATTAGAAATATATTCCGAGCTTATGAAGTTTAAAGATACACCCACAATAGATATTATCGTTATATGTGTAAAACAGTGAAATTGTTGAAGACCCACTGAAGATCTAGCAGAGCGCGAGAGAGTAATTACCAGAGTTCTTTTAGAGAGGGAGGCTTGGTGGAAAAGAAAAGGGGAGGGGACGTTTGTATAATTTTGAGAAACATTTTGGGGACGAGGAAACATTACAATAGTGGTCCTCGACCTTTGATAAATCGAGCACAAGAGTTCTCACTTCTTGATTTAGACCACTTCATGTCCTCAACTTTTTAAAATTCTTCTAGGGGTCCTAAACTTTCCTTTTGTTCCATTCCCTGTCCCCACCCTTCCATTTAGGCTAACTTGTATCCCCAACCTTTTAATATTATGCACAATGTAATCTAACCTAATAGAAATTGACTTTGCTAGGGGTACATAAATTTTCACATAATGGTTCACATAATTACATGTGGCACATATACAACCTTTAATTCAAATTTTACACTTTCACATCAACTGTCGGATGATTACCACGTCACGTTATGTACAACAATAATTATCCAATAGAAATTGTCTAGTTAGACGGCAAAAAAGAAATGCACTAGGAACTTGATTAATGACTCATATATATAATTATTTAAAAATAATTTTCTTCCACTTTGAATAGATCCTGAATGGATATAAATTTGAGAAGATTCTAAATTTATTATAGGACATAATGCAAATCAACCACTTAAATAGTATTCGAAGTGCTAGAAAATTATTTTTCAATTACAATACCCATTAGTCATGCCTATCGTGTGTTTTTTTGCAGTGTTCTAAAAATCATAATGCATAGCGATGAATGGAGATCAAGCTTCGAGTTAGGCAAATCTAGGTGTAAAAAATGTTTTCTTATTTTAATATTATTTTAAATTTTTAATTAATCTAAAAATCATTTAAAATTTTTAAATAATATCTAACAAACATTTAAAATAGATTTATAGAAACTTTATACATTTTTCAAAGTTTCCAAAAAAGATAAGATTTAAAATCATATTTACATAATGCAACTCTTTATTAATAGCGAAGTTGACAGCTTAAATTGCGCTAAGGCCCCAAGCATAATGTTTTCACCACACCTGACGTCTAGGCTGTGTCGCCATTTACAGCACTATTCTTATGTCCTCTAAAAAGATGGTTTTCATCGGATTGAGATGCTATGCACACAATTTTTAAAGTTTAGGTGTCTGGAGTGGCCTAAAAGAACGTTGAGAACATGGTGTGGCAAACGTATAAAGCCATAAAGTTTTGGGACCCTTAGAGGAACTTACTTTTAATTTTACGTCACATATTGCCTCCAATCTTTCGCCTTTGGTGTACATTATCCTAATTTTAGATCTTCGATATACATTTATTCAATATAGAAACCGACTAATTTTGCATTTTAACTCCAAGCCCCTGTTTGATGTAGTTTAAAAAATAGATTTCTAATAGATTTTAATAAAAGTTTATAAAATATGTGGTTGGAAAATTGTGAGTTCATGAACTATGTGATTAAAATTAATTGTTGACTTTAATTTAATTTCTTGTTAAGATTTTAAATTAAACCAGTCAGGGGCCTAATGATTTTCCGTCTATGTGTTACATTACTTGTGCATAATCTATTTTCAAAAAATATTTTCATCGATTCACTTTTGCTTCTTTTTCAAATAGCTATAAGAAGATAAAGTAAAACAACAATAGCCCGGACCTTTTCTCAATCCCTTTACGTTTTACTTAGGCTTGTTGCTTTGGATAAAATTCTTCCTAAATTTCGCGCCCTACATGTCTCTTGCAGCGTGTATTTATTGCACATTGGTGACATGATTTGGCATTACAATAATGAGATTTCATTTTTACTTTTTGTCCAATAATCGCATAAATTCGTATAAAGGTTGAATTCATGTTGGCATAGGTCCATTAATTCAAAGGAAAAACGAAAAAAGGATTCACAATCATGTGTTTGATTAAGCTAAAAATGTTTAATGAACAATTTATTTCTCTCTCTCTTTTTTGAAATCAAATAATCATCATTTCATTCAATATCATCATCAACAAGAGTTTCAACAATACAATTAGAAGGTCCGTGATTCCAAATACTATCCTTAGGAAATGAACAAAATTTGTGTTGCTGGACCATGTGTAGTGCCACTTGCTTTCTGCAGATTAACTTGACAACGAGATTTGGGGAAGAGGTCGACGATATTTGAATGCAGCTTAAAATTGCACATTCTGGTGCTAAGTTTGTGCAATGTGACTACTGCAATACAAAAATCTAATTTCAACATTGATATAGAATAATTTTGTTCAATAGCGAATATCATCCTCTC
>CAIGRP010005978.1:0-15175 GCA_903798385.1 Fraxinus cuspidata
AAAAAAAAAAAAAAAAAGAGATAAACAAAGGTAAATCAAAAAGCAGTGAAAGTGCTGGAAGTTGAGGTAGAAGATCATATCGATGATCTGCTAAACAATTTTGCTTATCCAAACCAACAGTAAGAAGAAACAGCGATAAGGTTGCAGATTGGCATTTTTCCTGTCAACACCGTTGCTTATGGAAGAAGATGTCTACGGAGAAAACTATACAGGAAATAGCAGAAAGCCTCATAGCACTAATAGTAGAAAATGCATCTCTGCGTGCAAAGTTTGAAAATTCGAGGGTGAGTCTGCAAGGTGAATCTTGCAAGAATGAAAATGAGTTTATCACCAACTTCTTTCTTGAAAACAACAGCAGGTATAAAAAACATGCGATAGTATGTTGGAAAGGAAACGAAAGGAGAGGCGGATGAATAAACCCACTCTGGAGAGGCTTGCAGACAAGGTGAACTCTTATGACAAGAAGTATAACCAGCACTATCGTCGTGAGGGTCGAAGAGTTGAAAACCTAATCAACACTTCATATAACATTCCTATGTAGAGGAGTACAAAGACCGACTGGAAAAATCATACGAGTTGATGATGATGATCACCTATCATTCTCAAGAAAAATCAAGGAAGAGCCAATTTTGAATAACTTTATCCATCTTGTAATGAAAAAATACAGTGATAAGGTTGATTCGGTGTGCCATTTGTGTAAGAATATGATTGAAATGAGGCTGAAAATGGCGAGCCCTATACTCAAGTGTCAAGGTTTCCATTTGACATAGGATGGACCTGCTAAGCAATGGTATAGTAAGCCGTTGATAAGCTCAATTAGGAGTTGGCCACAGCTGTTCACTGGAAATAGGTTGGGATAGACATCAGTCACGAGGTTGAACGATATGACGCAACGTGAAGGAGATTCCCTTAAGAGTTACTTTACACGATTCAGTGCTGAATTAATCGCTTGTGAGACCATATTGGATGAAAAGGCTGGGAACGCCTTATAGAATGTTTTTTTTAATGAAAACTCAATTATGGCAAGATGTCCGCAACAAAAATCCAACCTCCTATCATCAGTTGGTAAACCTAATGATGACTGTATTTTATAAACTTACTTAGGCATTAAAATTGGAATATTTGTTGATTGTTTTAACGAATAATAGCTTAATTTGAATTGAATTGTGTTTGTTAGATAACAATCGATGAAAAAGGTGGAATTAGTGGAAATGAACGAAAACAAAGTTGAATTGTATCAAAATCAAAGTTTATGGACTAAAGTGCAATAATTCGAACTATGGGTCGGACAACAAGACGGTAATTTAAGAGTACCAAGAATCAATTGGATATGAAGAGAAGTCAACCGGATGAAAAATTGTTGAAAAAACCAAAACGCACATATAGGAAAGTTCAAGGACCAAACTGTAGAGTTTGGCCCTAAGGAATTACACCATGCGTACGTTGGGCCTGCACTCACAAAAGCCATTTTCAGCTACAGGAGCTGAATCAGTTATACCACTGGTGCACTCAAGTTATACTATGCGTGGGCATTGTTCAGAAAAGGGGAAAATTATGTTTCCTTCTCTCGTTTTGGAATCTTCTGGAATGTAATCTTTGGCATCTTTATAAAACCTAGGGACGTCTATAACGTCTTTGACTTTAGTTTTATCATTGTTTGAGCATAGAAGGGAGATTTTACATTGAAGGGGAGACATTTCAAAGTTCGGGTCGGAGATTAAAGTGAATATTTTGAGTTTTCAAGTTCTTCATCGTATTCCTTGAATCGAATGATGTTGTTTCTTTTTCTTTTGTGTAATTTTCATACAACAATGCTAAGCTAAAAACTTTGGTGTATTGGATGGATGATGAAACCATTAATTTTAGTTTTTAATAAAAAACTTATCGTGTTTTTTAGTTAATTCCTGTTGTGATTGAGTATGCATTAATTATGTTTTGTTTGAATGTTTGTGCACATTTAAACAGTTAAGTTTCTTATTTTTAGTGTTGAAAAATTCACAATAAGTAAATGATTGCATATTTAACACACGGGAAATATATATTAGAAATAATATTTATGGCACGTGAAATCGTGTGTGATGATCGTGTTATTAAATGCGTGCTTTGCATATGAATTCAAACTAGAAATATAATTGGATCGTGTTAGATATAGGTTTAATATATATTGGAAAAAATATTGAATGTCAATGGATTATCAATTATCACGAGCACTAGAATAATACTAAGTTACTGAGTTGGGAATTGAAAGTAGAAATTAATAGGTTATTCTAAAATTCAATACGTGCATCGCGTTATTTGATAAAACCAATCATTTAAAACTTTCATAGTTTAAATTAGAATAATAACAAAATCAAATCTCTTATATGTTACAATTGATCGAGTTTGGTAGCAACTAAAACATTGCAATTGAACTTTATTCCTCATGAGACGATTTTTGTTTCATTACTTATTACTTGTTAACGATCCTTGGAAGCTTAAAATTTTTTACCAAACACATAATACAAAACGAAATTGAAACGGAGAATACCATTAAAAATCGAAAGAAAATAGAGTAAGGCCAAGCTCTCAAGGGAAAAGCCTCCACATATGCACCAGATTTGTCGAAGAAATAGTACTTGCATTTTGAAGAACCCATGAGAAAAGTGCACGCGATCTCTCTAGCCTCCTCATAGATTGTAGGTGAAGTACATCCATTCCATGAAGATCATAAGACAAAATTCTACAAAATCCATTGTACTGGGGATAATTATACATATGAGTACTTTGAAGTACTGAAGTGGAGAATTTGTAAAGCCAGCAAGGGAAACACATCGAGGATCAAAAAGTCGAAAGCTTTTTTTATTCAAGTGTCAGAGGACGAGGTAGATGAGGAATGCCAAGAAATGTAGACAATGCGAATATTAGTGATTGTCGTGCACTCTCAACCTCCGATAAGAGAAATTCATACTATAATTGGGGGACCTACATCGGCATAGCAACAATGAATGCCAACCGAAATTATGCTTGAGCAGCAAAAAAGCCATATTGGAGAATTTCTGGATTATAGGTAATCCTAAAACTACACCTCTTCCAATTATATTTTATAATGATGATAAACATGGAATCACGTATCCTCACCGTGATACATTGGTAGTGTGAGCAATAATAATTTGCAATGGCCTTAACAGGTAATGATAGCAAAAAAGCTCGTTTAATTCGATACCTGTGGGCCTGCCCCGAATGGGGGCAGGGATTACCCGCTTAACCGAGTAAACGGGGCGGGGTCATTGCCCCGAAGCGGATACGGGAAACATAGACTCCGTCCCTCTACTTGACCCGTTTAAAGTTAATTTTAAATTTAAGTTTTTTATTGAACAAAAATAAAAGATTTATCTTCATTTTTAAAGAGAGCATAAGTTATTCTTAACAAATAAATAATAATAATATTTACTAACTAAAGATGTAAAAAAATAAAAATAAAATAATAAAAGAAACAATAAATGGGACCACCCCAATCGCACCCCAAACCCATCCTGTCTCGCTTTAATCGGGTATGTGGATGAGATAAGGTGACAAAAATACCAAATGGGATGGGGTGGAAATGGTCGACCTCTCCCATACCCGCTCCATTGACATCCCTATTAACCGTATACTGGTAGATAATAGTAGCTCTATAAATATTCTATTTGAAAGTGATTTTGATTAGATACAAATGGATCACTCTTGGGTACTCATGGCCGAACCTTTGTACAGTTAATTAGTAATGTCTATTCCAAAGAGGACTAATTATTTTAACAAGTAAATTAGGCAAAGAACCAATTATATTCCAGGTATACGGACTTTCTAATCATGGATAACAGGTCCGCATATAATGGTATTTTAAGGATCATATGAAAGCTGTGAATGATCAATAGAGGATTCGTCACTCTTAGATAGTAAGAGATTATGATCTACATTCTATCAAGTTAAGTTGATAATGAAATCCTTGACTAATATGAACTAATAAGTCGAAAATGAGTTTTCAGTTTATATTGACTTAACAGTGTGATTGAAGATATGATCGATAATTGAGATTGACACATATCCATATCTCGTAATTTATCGGATCATATTGACGAAGGGATTATAGTTTTACGATAAACGAACAAGTTTGGTTTTGTCACATCACGTGACATTTCTCATCACATGTATTGCCATGACACATTACTAGATTAAAAGGGATGTTTTAATTTATCGACTTTGATTAGATCAAAATAATAATTCACGTTGTCAGTTATCTGATTGGGAACCTAATGTGTCACACACAAAAGAGAAACAGAAGAATGAGAATCACCAATTAATTAATTGACAAGTGTTGGATAATTAATTAATTAAGTTGCTTATTAATAGGCCCGAATTAATTAATTAGATTAATTAATTCATGGACCAAATTTAATTAATTTGATTAATTAAATAATGGACCGGGTTAAGTTTAAGAGACGGGCCAAGCCCACTCGAATTTATATTAATAGGCTGCTACGGTTTGAAAACTGTAGAGAATTAATTCAAAATTCTTGCTAGCACAAGAAATGAAAATCTAGCCACCATTCTTGTTCTCTGTATGGATCACCATTGAAAGCTGGACAATTGGACAGCTTGGATTGCAGATCGTGATCATTGGAGTTCAAGAAATAGCAAAGGAATTTGTGAAATTCATCAAATGTATATTTCTTATCACAGCTTCTATCTAAATACAATGTAGATCCTTGGTGGGAATTGAATATTGTTTTATTTTCCGCTGCGCAGGATTGATTCGGTTCAAGAATTAATTCAAAATTCTTGCTAGCACAAGAAATGAAAATCTAGCCACCATTCTTGTTCTCTGTATGGATCACCATTGAAAGCTGGACAATTGGACAGCTTGGATTGCAGATCGTGATCATTGGAGTTCAAGAAATAGCAAAGAAATTTGGAATTCATCAAATGTATATTTCTTATCAAAGTTTCTATCTAAACACAATGTAGATCCTTGATGGGAATTGAATATTATTTTAATTTTCGCTATGAATGATTTATTCAGTTCCCAACACTTTATTCTTAACATACTCATACAAGATGGTTAAAAGGTACCTACTATCCTTTGCATTTCCTATAGCTCGTTCTAGTACTACAATCATAAAATTCAACAATTCATTTGAATTTTAAAAAGATCAAATTGCTCATTTAAATTTCTTGAATTTTACTTGAGGTTCTATTTTAAAAAGTCGATTTTATTAAAAGAAATAATAACCTCTTTATATGTTTGATTGTTCATATTCAAGTGACGTGTCAACTCCTTATAGGTTGATAGTTTCATAATCAGCACCTTAACATATACAACTGTAAATAAAGCCATACTTTCTGTAATTTATTTACATAAAAAATGAGACATAATTTTTTGTTGTCACTGCGACAAACATATCAATCTGAAAAAACCTCTTTATATAGTTATTATTTTTCTACTTTTAGTCATCAATATGGAAAGGAAAAATGAAATGAACTGGAAAGAGTTATTATATTAATCCAAAAATAAACATTTAACAACTCAAAGGAAGGAAAGGAAATGTCCAATTCACATTAAGACAGATTCTCCGCGTTGAATTGTTTCAGTTTGGTGCCTAGCAAACGCATTCGTGATTGGTATACGATATACGACTATTGACTAAACCGCTACTCTCACTATCTCCTCATATAATACTATTTAACATAATCGATACTCCAACTGACACTAGTTTAGATAGTATAACGTGATGTATTCACTTAAAAGTAGAATTCTGTAACTCGTTTAATCGTATATCTCATTTAATGCTACTTAGTAACACCTAGACGCGTATTGTAATGTCAGTTATGCTAAATAGCATTACTCGATTTAACCTAGCAACACTTTTGCTATGATTTTCTATCCAGTAATTGGATTGATTTTGCCCAACATGATTTTAAAAATTTTAGCCTTTCACAATACAGTAATTTGGTAGTTATTTATATAAGGTGACGAAGTTAAGTATTTTGAGTTTGGAGACATGCCAAAAGTATTGGATGATTAATGATTTTACTATTACATAAATATATAATAACAATTTGAGTTATGTTCGAGTCCAAATTTTCATTGTCTCGTCTCATAACGTACATTCTTAATGACTGGCGTACAAGAATAGAATTCCATTGTCTTCTAAAGAGTAAGGGTGTCCATAACTCTTAAATATTAAGTATTCTATTAGGACCTTGCTACTCGAACATGGCCAAATGTGCTCGGTAATTCATTCTATTAACTTCTAAAGAGCCAAAAAAATATACAAACGTAGAGAGTACATTAAACTATGCTAATAAAACTAATGAGAAATTTAGCTGCCCTTGATTTCACAATTCACATTTCCATTTGGAAGAAGCCGACGTAGTCCTAAGAAAAATCCTATACATAAACACTACTAATAAAATGAGAAAGGACGGGTACATTAACTCGGGCTAGTCATTCGTGATTAACTCATGGTGATGTTGGTGTCAATTAAATAAAACAATGGATCAATTTTGCAATCGAAGAACTGTCATCTAGACTTTGCTCTTATACCAATTCTTGGATTTTAATCGCAAAATAATAGAGAAGTGAAATAAAGAAAACAATACAAGGAGCGAATAGGGTTATATCATTAGTATTTATGCTAACCCTAGCCCCTGCATCCCAATCTATTCAGCGTCTTTGGCAAACAAACAGTGAAATAAACCCACGAGACCGATGCCGTCGCTCCGCTCCGGCTTATCATTTTGATCTAGTAAACTTGTGATTCACTCTACATGGACTATAGATACAATAGAAACTGGTTCTGAAGGCTAAGCCTGTCCAGGATTTTGGCTTAGTTAATATCAGGTTGTAGTTATGAATGATTTAGGATCTTTCCAGGAGAAGGTGGTACTGGCATTACAGGCATTGGAGGTGGTGTCCTCAGATGAATCTTTTCATCCTCAAATTGCATCTTACCGATTAAGTTCAGTTATTTTACAGATTTAAGTTAATTATAATTTTAAAATACCATTTTCCACCAAGAATTATACATAGGAAATAAAGTTTATTCGATAATTAAATTATGGAGAAATGAGCTTAAACATACATTGACACATGCAGAAAGCAGAAAACTTAACATCGCTCCAACGTCAGATAATTCTTTCAAAAACTGAACGAATTCTCTAAACCAGAGGACAAAAAAACAGAGAACCAAAAGTAATCCTATACTTTATTCTTATTCTTGAGTTCATTGAAAGAACGGCAAGGCATCCCCGTTTGCTCCAAAGCTATTTCCCAGCCACATCACTACAAAAGAAGATAAATACTATTACCACAGTATAATAAAGACCTCATATTTTGATTTTAATAATGCAAGACAAAATATTTACGCGTAAAAACGTAGAGACAATTGATAAAAACCAAATATCAACTATCTCATCTAAAATCAGTTGGTTTAAAATGAGGTTAAGACTAAATCTTTCAAGGCATTTAACTACAATCATATGAGACCAACCAATGGACTTGAGAGCAAACTTGTAGCTCACCAACAATATATCCCACAACATGACACTCGTGATTCGAATCCATACAACCCTTAATTCTGAAGTCACTTGTTAAATTAAAGTTTTATCTGTATCATCTAAAAATCAGTTGGTGTCCAATTAGGCAAGACTAAACCTTTTTGGGCATTCAACACAATCAATTGAGAAACCTAACCCATTAGCATAAGAACAGCCTTGTCACTCCCCAACAACAGTAAAAAACAACAGGACAATCCGAATAATTCCCTGCGTATAGAGAATTAATCACAGAAATGATACAGGTGCTGCGTTGGCAGCACTTGTATGGTGCATTTTCTGTGTTTGTTGAGCCAAAAACCAATGAAAAATTGTCAAATGTCCTTTCGTATGAATTTTGTCAAACTTTTTCGATACCAGTAGCATAACTCAGACAATTCCCCTTGTATAGGGGAATTGTTTACCGATCTGTAATGCTGACAGCACCTGTATTCTCTTACAATGAGTAATGTACTGTGAAAGATTCACATAGGTTGTTCAACGACATATCACATCTAGTCCCTTCCTAAAAGTGTAATTTGGACCTGTATGAACATGGTAATGACATTCGTACATTCAATTACGAATGTATTTTCTGCTACATAATTACGTGCATGCAATCACAAGCCCTCGTCAAAGGAAAATAAAATGAAAATAAAATTAACTAACTGTATTCAGGTGCCTCCTCTTGGTAAAGTCTGAATCTTGGATATTTTATATGGATAAGATATTAAAGAAAGCTCAATAAAGAAGTACAGAAACTTATAAATAAACAAAAAATGAAAAATGAAAAAATGAAAGCATAGAATGATAATGAACAAACTTTTGAATCTTACACGGACAGAATAATCAACTTGATCAAAGAAAACTTTTTAATAACGAGGGTTGTTTATTAGGTAACAAAAGGAAAAAATGAAAGCACGGAAACTTTTTTTTATTTTTTTGAGATGTTGGGCAGATTACATGGTCACCATATTATTGGATAAAATCTTGTATTAAGTGGTGATCTTGAAACAACACAAACTAATCAACGAACTTCAAAGCCACAAGTATTCTAGTAAAATGGAATAAACTTGGCTAAAATACCTATCATTCCGCATGAATTCAAGCATAAATCTCAGAAAACTCCATAGAAAATATGTAAAATCACTAGTATTGCATATTTATTACTTAACTGGATTAGTGGAATGGAGTGCAAACAGGTAGTGGACTAGGGTTCTTCGGAAGGGAAAATGAAGAAATTGGGGATTTGTCCTAACTCACCTTTTTTGCAATAGGATGCTGTTTGCCAGCCTTCCCATTTACTTAACCCTTGTTAGATTCCCGTTTTTTCCAAAATATATTTTTCATTCTCTTCTTTTTAACCACACGTTATTAAATAAAATAATATTACACGCAAATTCAAAATTTTTCCTTATTTTTAACCACACATTCTCAGTTCCAAAATGCATTTTATACAAAAAATGGAGCTCAAACATGCCCTTCGTAGGAAAAATAGTGGCTTGACAATTACCCTTTTGATATGATTTAAATACAATCCACGTGTATATTTAACAGAAGGAATGGACAGAAATGACCAACTTCACAAAAAAAAAAGGTTGAAATAAGGTTGTAAATGTCAAATTTAAAACTATAAGGATCATCTGCACCATGAGTACAAACCATAGGAATATTTTGTGCTAATTACCCCAAACAACAAGCCATATGATGTCATACCTTTTGTCGAACTTCTGATTTCCACTCGACTTGAAGCAATTACTTAAAACTGATGATGAACTTAAAGAAGCCTTCAACAAAGCAAGAGCCTGTTACAGAAGCACGAATCATCAATTTCTCACACAAATGAGTATGAAGAGGAGAAAGAAATTGCTCTACAATCTCCCATACTACACAAAACAAAAGCAAGAGCCTGTTACAGAAGCACGATTCATCAATTTCTCATACAATGAATATGAAGAGGAGAAAGAAATTGCTCTACAATCTCCCATACTACACAAAACAAAACTGACTCTAGAATTTACCTCAGTCTCGCGTATAGTTTCTTCCTTCTCTTCAATATCATTGAGAGGTACATTTAGTTCTTTTAGGAAGCTAATAATCGACGGAGAAGATAATGGCGTCACTATCAAGTTGTCTGACACTACATACAAGCGTGGTGCCACCATAAATCTACCAAAGCAATCATAGCAACCAGTTGGGCTCCTTGGGTCGAGAAGGTTTGATATGTTTATAGCATCAGGAATTTGAAATGGATTATTTTTGCACTTGTATTGTTTCAGAACTCCAGCATTTATTATTTCATTATTGGAAATGGCAAGCCAATCCGAGTCCAAACACTCTATCGTTCTGTACAAGTTCTCCATGCATCCTAATCCAGAGTTCAAGTCCAAAAGCTTTACCACTGATCCAAGCGGAACGGTACAAAAGCTGAAGAGAAAATCGATAAAATCTTCCCTTGCTAACAAACCCAATATCTTGTTTTGCGACTTGCTTAAAATCAACTTAACCCGGAATTCAGTATGATTTGGCAATGTTCGATTTTCACTGCTTGGTGAAGGTGAATTTCTTGGATCCACAGGTATCGAAATATTTGCAAGTTTCCTTTTCCCCAAGAATACATCTGTCAGAGGAGTCTTCGATGCCAAAGAATGCCTAAGTAACTTAGAAACCTTAAAGAACACAGAGAAAGATCAGTCACATAATTGTGATTAAAACCATAAGATATCAACCGATATTAGAGAAAAACCAAACACAAGCTCAAAGACATGTTCAATATGATGAACAAGAAAGTGAAATAGACTACTTATATACTTCATTACACACACGTCACATGTATCCTTGCAAAAAGTTCAAAACAAAAAGGTTTAATCGCACAAAACGTCCCTACGTTTCAATTTTTTGCGTTTTCACCCTTATTTCAACGTTTCATTGTGGAAAACGTCATTTTCACCTATTTTTAATGTAAAATGATCAATATACCCTTCTATATAAATAAAATAAAATAGAAAAGAAAAATAAAGAATAAATTGCAATCTAACTCCTAAACTTTTTAAAAAATGCAAATGAGTCCAAAATTTATGAAAATATTAAAAATAACAAAAAACTCTCTCTTAACGACGATTTCTGCCCCTAGCCCAAAATGCCTCCAAATTCCGGCAACCTACGACCGCAAAGCCAGTGGACTTGGACACCAGTCGACAACCCTCAACTTCCCCTTCAATTAACAACCAACACCTTCCAATTCCATCAACTATACAGCCCGGAATCACTGCTAAAAGTTCGCTGCCTACGAATCTGAAAATCGTCGAAAAATCCACCTCCGGGGCCACCCCCATGATCGGAACTCTACACTGGTCGATTGCCCATCACCATACGACCCCATCCATGTTAACAATTTACACCAAACATCATCACGGAATTTCGAATTTATCCCAGAAATTAAGCCAGTCGCACAGTTAGGTCCGAAGAACCCAAATTCTGATTCCATCCAATTGACCCATGGTCGCGGACCACCTGGGCTGCCTTCCCCTCCACATGGTGCACCCAACCCAACCATGGGTCTTCCTCAATTTCGTCCAGAATGTGATCAATTTTTTGCTGCAATTAATGCTTTGTGCGAAAAAATAGGTACTCATAAATTTTGGACTCATTTGAATTTTTAAAAAAATTTAGGAGTCATATTGCAATTTATTATTTATTTTTAATTATTTTTTTTATTTTATATGGGAGGGTATGTTGATCATTTTACGTTAAAAATATGTGAAAATGACGATTAAACGTTAAAATATGAGTGAAAATGCAAAAAATTTGAAATGTATTGACGTTTTGCACAATACATGCCAAACGTAGGGTAATTTTGTGCTATTAAGCCAAACAAAAATGAGCTATGTATGACAAAAATATAGATAAAAAGGTTACTTTTTGTTAATAGATTAGATTACCTCGTCTAATCCAACATCAACAGACAACTCCTCAACCTGATCGACATCGCTGAAACCCAAATTACATAGCACCTGCACGAGGGAAATCAGATTTCCAGGTAGCACCTGCAGATCATCTGTAATCACACAGATGGTCATTCTTTTAACAAAACATTCTGGATCCGAGGGTTGAGACCCTTCAGACGTTTCTCTGTTGGCTATGCCTCCACAAATACACTTCGTGTTAGGATAATGACTCTTCGTCCTACCGCAATAATTACTACAATGAAAACATTTCCCATTGCTTGTATCATCAATATTCAGTTTAAGATTCTTGCAAACAAGAGCATGGGGGTTTTTTGGGCTTAACAATATTGATTTACACGCCTCTGTGCAGAAATTGTCCGCACTAAGTTGTCCAATGCTTTGGTACAAGTTGTTCATGCAGCCAATGGAACCGGGATGGTTTTTCGTGACACGAACAACAGTTCCCAGTGGAAGTGTGAGGAAACTGAGCAAAACATTGACGAAGTCACTAGTGGCTTCCGCCGCGAGGACTCGGGTTTTCTTCTCGTCTACCAGAAGTTTTAGTGGGATTGTGGGCTTGATGTTTTTCTCTTCAGTCGACATAATATGATGATGTAACAGACTGAACTTAATCAAGGGAGTAAGAAAGATAACAGTTTAGCTCTCGAAACTGCTCCCGTTTGGAGCTCATTTTAAAGAGTTTTTTTTTTTTTTGCAAAATCTCATTAATTTTCAGTAAAAAGCTAATAAGAAAAGCAAAAGTTGAACCTGCTTTGTTCGACTTTAATTTGCCTTTGTTGGACCCTAGGAAACTTGTTGGACGTATTTACCCTCAGACTTGACACCATTACCTATTAGGCCTCGTTTGATTGTCACATTTTCCATAAAAAAATGTCACATCTAAAGAAAATAAATTTCACTTTGACCGTTTGATTGCAACGTGAAAATTGAAATCGAATTTCAAGGTACAACCACTTTAAACTACATTTTTTTTGTTTTCATGAAAAATGAATTTCTATGGATTTGATGAGTTTTTATTTTTCAACCAACGTGAAATTAGAATTTCTTTCTACATTTGTGTATCAAACGAACACTCAGTAACATTTCAAGGGCAATTTTGAAAAATGAGGTGAATTATACGTGGAACACTCCATAGAAAAGTCAAAAAATGGTTGCTGTTTTGGAGGGATGAATATCGTTTGTTTATACTATAATGTGTGATGAATCACTGTACTCATTATTTATTGTTGGGATCAATTATCTATTTTGCCCTCCATTCATTTCCTATAATTCTATAATAAAGCCATGTTTGGTATACATTTTTATTTTCATTATTCTACTCATTTTCAACCACACATTTTTCAATAAAATAATATTTTCCATCACATCAATAACTTTTCATTCTTTTTCAACCACAAATTCTCCATCAATCTATTATTCCAGAATACATTCTTCCAAAAAATTATTCTACTCATTTTCAATCATACATTCTTCAATAAAATAATATTTTCCATCACATCAATAACTTTTCATTCTTTTTCAACCACAAATTCTATATCAATTTATTATTTCAGAATACATTCTTTCAAAATAATATATCTCAAACACACATTATTCACATACAGTAATAACAGGGTAAAATGGACTTTTGCCTTTGCCAGCCTCGTTACTTTATGAAAATTTGCACGACAACAGCAGCTTTTTCTCTTTGCAAGTGGGGCCATTGGGTTGACGGGAAAGTCAATTTTTTTTAAAACTAGTGCACTGAGACAAGCACTAGATTTCCTTAGATATTAAGCAAAGTGGAATCCGGGAAGACTATCAATAATGGTGCACATTTCTTCTAGGATAAATCTCTAAAATTAACTAGATTTCCTTAGGTATTAAGGATCCGGCTTAAAATACATTTTGAAATATTGATTTTATAAAAAGTGTATGATTACAAAATAATTTTTTTATTTACGTGTAATATTATATTATTGAATAATGTGTACTTGAAAAGAAGAGAAAAAAAAATATCTTTTGAAATTAATTGAAATCAAACATGCTCTAAGCAAAGATTTCCTTAGGGCCTATTTGCGAGTTTCGACGTACCGGTTATGAGCATTTTTTAAAGTATTAATTTTGAGAATTTATGAGCTAATCGATTTTTAGTGGTTTAGTAGCTATTCTTAAAAATGTCGGACACATGCTTCGGAGTCTATCATCCATTGATTCTGAAAGTTTTTTTAAAAGAACAATATTACATATATGTCCATTAATAAAAAAAAATCAATTTATAGTTTCTTATATGAAATATTTCTACTCTTAACTGATATTTTATTTATAAATAATTTTTTACATATAAGTTAATATTAAACTTAAAAATAAAATAAAATATTTACTTAAATTTTAAGTTAATAATTTTTACTTATAAGTGAATTTTATACTTTTAAATAATTTTAAGTGAGTTTTATACTTATAAGTATTTTTTTATATTTTATAAGTGAATTTTGTCTTATTAGTAGTATTTTTATTTAAAAACAATTTCTTTTACATAAAAGTATTTTTTTTACTTATAATTAATTTAAATTATAAGTAATATTTTACATATAAGTATTTTTTAATAATAATTTAAACTTTTTTCTTATAAATAAATTTTAATTAATATATTTTTATTTATAAGTTAGTTATGATGAAAATATGTTGGTTGTAAATAATTATTTTATAAAGAGTAAAATTAGAAAAGAATATGAAAAATTGTTAAAACCAGTCGATTTGGTGGGTTAAGAGATTCGGTCAAAATTACACTATATCGATTTTTAATAGTTTTTAAATCACTCAAAATCAATGCTAAAAAAATTAGAAAGCACCGATTTTTTCAACATTTCATAGACGGTACCATTGAAAATCAGTGGAAAAAAACTCCCAAGCTAGCCTTAGGTATTAAGCAAAATTAATTAATAAAATAATAGAAAAATAGGAATTATCTTGAATTCTTCCACCGCCATAATAAGCCATGTTTGATCTCCATTATCTAAAAACTTATTTTCCACCACACATTTTTAAAATAAAATAATTTACACAAATTCAAAACTTTTTCTATTTTTTAACCACACAATCTCTAAAAAGTGACTGGGAATGATCAGTGGACGATATGAAAAACACATCGGACAATGCGTTCACACTAAATTTATGAATACTTTCTTAGATGTCAAAGAAACAAACAATGATTGCATAATCATGAGCTGAAGTAGAATATATTGCAGCAACGGTGACAACAAGTCAAGCTCATACTTCAAGACATGGATTGAAAATAAATAAATAAATAAATAAAAATCACCGTCGAAACCTTTTTATTGTACATAATAAAAAAATTTAATTGTATAATAATGATTTCAAACGTTTGTACACTTTCCATTGCATATGATAATGCTTTAAAGGTTAACAATGTGCGTATAGTACTATTATTTTCCATCATTCTCTTAAAAGAGGCAATCCCCTGATCACTATTTATTTATGTCACACGAGTTTTCACATTAATTCAGTTTCATTATGGTTTTGCTACAGTATAATAATAATTGCTGACTAATTGATATTTTATAAATATCTTCTGAGATTCACTGTTCATTTTTGTCACATTTGGTTCTCACATGCATCTGGTTTCGAACCAGTTTGACACTGTTGCATATGCCGAC